>CAEFZX010025584.1:0-124463 GCA_903066825.1 Alfaro cultratus
ATCCATCCATCCATCCATCCATCCATCCATCCATCCATCCATCCATCCATCCATCCAACCAACCAACCAACCAACCATCCATCCATCCATCCATCCATCCATCCATCCATCCATCCATCCATCCATCCATCCATCCAACCAACCAACCAACCAACCAACCAACCAACCAACCAACCATCCATCCATCCATCCATCCATCCATCCATCCATCCAACCAACCAACCGTCCAACCGTCCGTCCGTCCGTCCGACTGACCGACCGTCCGTCCGTCCGTCCATCCATCCATCCATCATCTGACCAATAATTTTACACCATATAAACCCCAAAAAGAAAATACGTCAAATCTGGTTAAAGTACAAAATTAATCTACCAACTTCTTCTGTTCCCCCCAAAATTATGCTAATTTAATCTGGAGTGTCTGGCTGTCTTGGCTCTGGCTCCAATAACAAACACCAGAGTTGTTGTTGAACACCAGAGTGCTAAGGAGAGCGATAGCATCGACTCTGTACAGTGAAGGTCAACCATCCCAGTGAGGGAATTACAGGAGTTTTAAGTGGTCAGGACTGACTCCGTCTCGAGGGACTGCTTTATGGGAATTAATGAGCTGAAATTAACTTATCTTGTTACAAAGTAAAGTTGAGTCATTTCCCAGAGACAGAAACCTGGTGTATGACTCAAAAGACAAACTGACGGCTTTGGTTTCCCACATGGCTGCGTTTCCCAAAGGACTGGCCTCTGCTGGAAGGCGTCGTTTTACCTTTTGGTTTGGAAACAAACTCCTCACTTGACATTTTTCTGTCCGAGTGGAGAAGGCGAGGAAGCAGGGAGGGTGAGTGACATCAGCCCTGCTTTTTGGCGCCGCTTATCTCTCTAGGATCTCCCTGGCATTTCCTTAAACTGGTTCCGTTAAACTCCAGTGATATAGGGAACAATTAAGGAATTCTTCTGGGCGATTTGGAGGAATTTCTTAGGAACCAGAATTAAACTGTTACGGAAAAAGACAATTATAAACGATCCATGAGGAGGAAAAACACATTCAGGACGAAACCTGTTTGACTTTCTCAGGCAATTTTGTCCCTCAAAATTGCTTGAGGGACAATGTTTGTTTTCACGTTAGTAAATGTGAGGGATCCGAGCGTTGCTTTTCCAGAAAGTGCCTCCTCACAGACTAGAGGCATCTATTTTGAGTCACATTGCATTTAAAGTGTTCTTTTTCCTAATTAAATTTGTAGATATCAGTCAATGTTGCTGTTTTTCTGACTCAATGTTGATCACTTTGCAAAATAAATCAATGTCGATACAACTGAAAAACCACTTCATCTGATTGCAAAAACTTTATAGCGAAAAACGTATTTATTTTTTCTAATTGGCATTTCTATTTGTTTTCATAATTCAAATGAAAATGCATCCAGTGACTCCATCACCTCTTCTCTGTCTCAGATCTGTGCATCCTTCCTGACCGTCTATTCACTGGAGGAAACGTGGAGAAAGTGTTCAGAGTTGATGTTTTCTCTGCTTGGATTTTCCACGTCTTGATCCAAAGGAACTAAAGTTTTATTTCCAGAAGCAGAAGCAGGCAAGGAGTGACACAAACAGCCTCGTTGCAACTTGTTTACCATCTTCACACTCTGACATTTTCAGTGTTTACTCCAAATTATGATCAATGCAACATTCATTTATTTTAGGCTAATTTTAAAGCGAGCCTGCAGAAATAATGACAGAAACTCTCTGGCTCGTATCGTTGTTTATCTCTTCATTAGTGCCACTCACACAGTTGCAAACTTTTGAAAATCTTCACACACACACACTGTGAACTCTGCCCATGTGCATACGCAGAATAAAGCGAGCCAGCTCTGCTCAGTAAGGCGATTTAAACCCCTCGCTCTCTCCTCAACGCGGCGCTGCCAGCACAGCTTGCCATCAGGCCGGGGTTGGCCGACTCCAAACGATGTTTCCAATCTCTCGCACCATCTGCTCCTCACCTCGCCGCTACCAAGGGGAGGAAGAGTGTAGCTTCCTCTTCCTCCTCCTCGTCCTCCCCATGAGGCCGGCCATCTTGTCTGGAGGTGTGAAAGCTCCAGGACGTCAAACCCCTTGAAATTATTAGCAATTATAGCGACTTTGCATGTGAAAGCTTCTTGTTTTGCTTCCTGCTGGGATTATTTTCAATTAAAAGCATCATTAAACGTTTTGGATTTCGCTCCAAGGCGTTCTGGAGGAATCAGATATGAAAATGGTGCGTCAGTGAAAGTTCTCGGCCTCCGTCTTTTCTCTCCTTCAAGGTTGAGATGCATCAGAGCTGACAGGCACACAAAGCCAACAATATGTGTTTTCTTCTCTGCTTCTGCAGGTGTTACGCTCTTCAAAAAGAGAAAACTCAACAGGAATCTCCTCCACACACAAACTGCAGTGAATTTAAGTTGAAATTTTATGGGACACATCAGCAAAAAGTAAGTAAGTAAAGACTTTACTGTCATTGTACATTTCCTTCCAGTATGTACAAAAGGGAGGCCAAGTTTTGGGGGGAAATTATAGGAAATAATCAATAAATTAAATAAATAAATAAACAAACATGACACCTAGCAGTGTCAAATGTCAGATTTCATTTATTTAGTAGATGATAGCTGTGAGAGATCATACGCTTTTCAACATTTCTTTACTGTAAAAATAAAAGGTTAAGAAAGCCTGGTGGTCAAAACTGATCTGATGATAGATCGAGGATCCTGGAAGAAAACCTGAAGAAGACTTTCCTTCTTCTTCTTCTACACTCTGTTCACTAAATTAAACACATTATTGATTATTTACACACAGATGGATCTTTAAAAGCCTGTAATTCTGTTAATTTTGATCATTTTTCACTTATTTAATGAAAACATGACATCTAAAATTAGAATATTACATCAGACCAATAAAAAAAACATTATTTTTAAAAACAGAAATGTGGGATTAATGAAAATTATGTTTGATATCAGCTTAAAGTTATTTTTTAAAACAATCTGTTCCTACATCTTATTTGTTTGGGAACTTAATTCACTAAACATGACATTAAATAATCAAATACATTAAAGTTCTTTCAAACATGTCAATTTTTCTCTTTTACAAGTTTGTTGTGCTACATTTTATATATATGGATTTATTTCTATTAGCAAAAAAAAAACAAAACTAATCACGAAGTTACACTAAATCCAAATAAAACACATTAAATCTGTAGTGATAAAATAAATGTGGAACCTTTTGTAAGGTTTAACACAACAAAATGTTAGAATGATCAATAAAAGAGTTAAATAGAGCAAAAAGCAACAAAATTACCATAACATTGATGGAAAAAGGTCAAAATTGTGTCTGTTAACTGAATAAAAACTATAAAAATAATTAGAATTGCATCAAAAGTTGAAAGTGACAGAAGAACCTTTTTATTTTGGTTCTTTCTGAACATGTTGCTTTGGACGGCTGTGGTTTCTTGTTTCTATTGTCCCAGGAAATTATTCATCCGTCCATCCGTCCGTCCAAGTCCTTCATCGCGACCCAAATGTCCTTCTTCTCCCCAGCAGCATCCTCCTCCTCCTGGTCTGAGATCAGCGGTCACTCCCAGGCCAGCTGGGAGTTGTTATCCCACCAGCGGGTTCTGGTTCTGGTTCTGGCCCGCTCTCAGCGCCCTGGCAGCCAGCAGGCTCAGGAAGCAGCCAACCGTCCCTAACTCCTTTTGCTTTTTTGTTTTCACTGCCTCTTGCTCTCTGGCTGTCAGATTTCATTTCCTGCAGGCAGATGTACAAGAGGAAGAAGTGCACAGGTTAAAAAAGAAAAAAGAGATAAAGATATGAAATCCTGGTGGCCTGAAGGAACAGGATGATCAGAAATCTAAGTGAGGGCAAGGTGACATGCAGCTTTATGTAATCAACTGCATCCTAAAGGATGCAATCTGTAAGGAAGAGGAGGAACTATCAAAATAAAAGACACAAACCTGCAGTATCTAAATATGTATTTATTTAGTTAGAAGTAAATATAACTAAATGATCAATAAATAACACATTGATCATTTATTGTTTAAATAAATAGTTGGGACCTAAATAAACAAATGAGTCATAAAAATGCACAAACAATTTAGCAGTTGAACAGAAAAAAATAAGTAAATAAGAAAACTGCGCAAATAATTTGGCTGTTAAATAAATAAATGAGAAAATATAGATGAACATTGGCAGATAAATAGATGAATTAATGCATTTTATAAAAATAACTACACCTGCAACAAGCAAACGTCACAAAGTAAATCCATGAGTATGAAAAATCTGGAACAGAGAATTAGGTAAGAAATAGGCAAATAAATAAGTAAGTAAATAAATTTAAGTTTTCAAAATAAATAAATACACTTAAAATAAAAACCAAATACATTTGCAAAAATCAAATGACTAAAATATGTTCCAATAGGTAAATAAAGATGTCATAAACTAATATTACATATGCAACTTGACAATTAAGTAAATAAATGTTTATTAACATGTTTGTTGAAGCTGCAGAGATTCAGAAAATCAACAATTTCTGGTGTTTTTCTTAGAGGAAAGTTGAGTTTGTTTTGTTGGCGTCAGAAGGTTTGAAGCCGTTTGTTTCCTCTCATCCTCCACTGAGTGCTGTCACTTTCTGAACAACAGAACCACTAAAAGGTGTTTTACCTGGAATAATAAACGAGTTCAAGGTTGAGTTCTAGTTACGCAGCTTTCAAAGGAAACAATAAACATCTGAGCTGCTGTTCACAGTCTGTCTGCATGAAAAGCAGGTCTTTGAAGGCAGCATCTGTCGCCGCTGTTTTACAGATGAAACGTTTTCATCCAGTTGTTTGACAGAACCAAATCTGACAAAGTGAAGTCAGTTTCTCCGATTCCTGACATTTACCTTAAGTGATTGAATTCCTTTCATTAAGGTGATCCATCGGCGTTTAATCCTGACCTTCTGAGCAGATTACAGGATAAATATGAAGGTCTGACAGGGGAACATGCACCCTGTGCCATAACGCTGAAACTCTGCTTGGTCCTCTGCAGTCTGCTCACACGTCGCTCCTCAAACCTTTAAATCACTCTTTCACTCTCTTTTTAATCTGTCTGCCTTCCTCAAATCTATTTGTCTTGCGATTTCATTTTCTTTGAAAACATTTTCCTCTCTTCAAGCATTTACCTTCATCATAAAGCCATCAGTCAGCAGCACAACATAGTGAATCATTTACATTCAAAATATTTTTTTCTCCCTTGTTGCTTTTTTTTTTATCAGAAAAAGTTTCTTTTAAGAAGAAACTTTTTTCTCTTTTGGTTTTCTTTATTCCTCCAGAGTTTTCTCACCTCCTTTGAGCACATATTCCTCCGTCTCGTTTTCATGCCAACAATCTGTTCAGTTTTCCCTTTCGTCCAGTCAGCCTGATGTTTCACTTCTGTTTTCTCCTCATAAATTCATGTGAAGTAAAAAATTGTTTAAAAAGATACAGAAAAACAAGACATTTTATCAATATTCTGGAATTATTGACTCAAAACAACCTCCTATAAAAGTTACTTGTAAATTAGTTTTGTCTTATTTCAAGTGTGAAAAAATATTTGCATTGAAATTGGAGAAAAATATTCCACAAAAATATCATGTGAGCTTCTGCATTTCTTTAAAAAAAATATTTCCATTGCAAACATGTTTGTTTCTGAGAAAAACAACTGCTTGCTGTAGTTTTAGTTAGTTTTGAAAAACAATCTAAACAGCTACATGTTTACACAATAACAGAAATACATTAAAAGACGTAAACAAGTCATTCAATTCCTTTTTAAAGTAAGAGAAATAAAATTTTATTGCCTAAAATGAAACAACATTGGATTCCTTTAGTGAACAAATGGATAAAGCTAAACCCTTCCCACTAAACGTAGCATCATTATATTTTAATAAATAGATAACAAAAGTTGCTTAAGGTGCTTAAGTTTTAGATTTGGATCTCTTGGGTAGTTACCCAGGACGACCTGAGAAAGGGGGCGCAGGCGCACCAGATAATAAAATGTAAGTTTTCTATTGCTTTTACGCTTGTGCTGTGTCAAACCATCCCCCTGCTTCCTGCTGAGAACTTGTTCTCTCTGCCCAGTCTCAGGTAATTGCTTGCAATTTCATTGTTGAGTGTTTGGCAGAAGGAGGAGCTCACCCAGGGTGCCATTTATTCAGGAGGCACCACTTTGCACGGCCTTTTACTGCTTACGCTGGGGGCAATGTGTGTCTTTTTCAGCTGCTTTTCAACACCAGCGCGGAGGAACACATTGTGACTTGGTTGCTAGTGTTGATGAAACGTTTCTGCAAATTCGGAACTTACAAAACAACTTATATAAGCAGAGAAATAATCACCGAACGTCTCATTCAGCTCACAGCAAGCCCAGAATGTGTGACTCTCTGGTGAATTTCACTGCCAAAAATCTCAGCTTGCAAGTCAAAACTTCCTCCCTGTCTGCACATGTAGTTCATCCAGCAAACGCTGCCTACGCTTAGAGGAGAAACCTGCCACCTTCCTGCATGCTGCTCCTTTCCCCAGCTGCAGCTGACCTGCGGGTGGCACCTGTTTACTTTTGGTGTTGTTGTTTTGGGCTCCAAGCAGGTTGCTGTGCAGGAACGAAGGAGCAGAACTGAACGCGACGCTGCGGCCAGCATGCTGGCTCAGATCGGAGCAGATTTCACCAGGACGAGTTCCAGCACGCTTAGCGTTTCTCAACACTGAGACACTCTGGTGTCTTCACCAAAGAAAAGATGAGAACACAGAGTGGAAGTGGAGTCAAGAAACAACAAGTGACATGCAAAGAAACACAAGGATAAGAAACTTTTGTTGCTTTGGAGCTGAAGGAGCAAATTTAACCCAGAGACTGACCTAAAGAACCAAAAAACCCAGGATCATAGTGCAGAAGATAATTCTATATTTCAGCCCAATCTTTCACATGCTGATACAAGAACCGACGCTGGCACAGATCCTTTGGGAAAAAAACGAAACAAAACATTAGCCAGTAAGAAACTCAAGATGGCGGCCATGGACATAAATTATACTGAATTTATCCAATCATACATAATTGGACCAAAATTTAACTGATAATCTTTGATTTTTAAAAGTGGTCACCATGGTTAATATGAAAAATAAAAAAATAACTTAAATGAATGTATTTGGTGTCAAATCATAGCTTACATACATCAAACCATATGATGTTTCCACTAGAGAAAACTATCCGTTCTCTAGTGGACAGTTTTCAAAATGGCCTCTAGACATTTGTTTATAAATGTATTTGTACTAAAATTAGCAATAGATATTGTCATAGGTGGTACATCAAACCAAAAAGTTGGTCTTACGAATCACTAACTTCACAAAACAAGATTCTTAGCTTTGATATTGATAAAAATCCAAAAACAGACAAAAATAAAACAGATTTCAATAATTAGCAGAAACTAGCACTAAACCACTAAACAGCTAAACAAATTATCAGAAACTAGCACAAAGCTGCTAAGCACATAAAATGAGCAAAAGCTAACAGTAAACAGCTAAATGGATAAAAATAATGCAGAAGCTATCAATAAGTCACTGAACAGCTAAAACAATTTGCAGAAGCTAACATGAAAATGCTAAAAAAAAAAAAACACAACCAATTGCTGAAGCTAATTGTTGCACATTGTACTTGCACAAATGTGCAGCTAACAAAATGTGCAACAATTAGCTAAAGGGTCAAACTTTAGCTTAGCAACACTTAGCTAAAGCGTAGTTAAGCTACTAACCATGAGCTTAGATTAGTTATCCTGCATGTTTGTTGTTACTGAAACTTTTTTGTGTTTTCTAAAAATTATTGCATGTTTTTTTAGCCTTTTTTTTTTTTTTTAAACAATGACGTCTCTAAACTTCACATGTAAATAGGTTCAGTTATAACTTTTCTCTTGCTTGTTTTGCATTGTTGGTGCAAAATCTTGATTGTTTTTGTGTTTTCTAGGATTATTTTAGTTTTCTTGTCTTTGCTTGATGTTTCTATAGTTTTATTGAATATCTAGTTCATTTAAAATAATCATCAGAGAGAAGCTCGTTGCAGACCAGCAGGAATCACCCGCTGATTTGCTGCTGACTAAAGTGGAGCTGCATGCAGGAAGCAGAATAATCAAAAATATGAAATGTTCATATTTATGAAGCTTGGTGGTGCAACTGTTGCTGCAGCATTTTGGCCTGATGATGTAAAGCAAAGAAATGAGGCTGTGATGAAATATGGGAAAAAGGCCAATATTTAGTTTTTGCTCACTTAAATAAGGTGAAACACTGAGAATCTGTTGGTTTTATGGGACAAGAAAAGAGGCGTAAATGTCACATGTCTAAGAAATGAACTCTATGGCTGTAATGGTAGTGGCAGCATCATGCTGTGTGAGTAATTTTTTTCAGCTAGTCAGAACTGACAGATGTAGTTTTTAGTGTTCAATCCAACTGGGAAGACTTGATCATTGATATTCAGGAGGTTCAGTCTCCAGATGTGCAAAAGTGTTTCTAATTTTACTTCAGATTTTATTCAAACCATTCATTTCTGAGTCAAAATCAATCAACAGATGTTTGGATTTTGTTGGTTTCTTGTTCATTTACATTTTCCTACAGTTTGGATTTGAACAAGATCATTTGATTTCTCTTCTGGCTCAACCAGAAACCTCCTTCTTGTGTTTCTGCAGCAGCTGCAACACCTCTGCTGATGTAATTAATCCAAATTACCAGATTCAGTCACCAGCAGAGTTTCCTCCTCAGCCGAAACGCCGCCGTTGTGTTCGCATTTTTGCTGCTTTATTCACTTCACCATCGCCACATCGCAGCTGTAATTGAAATTAATGTTGGAGCTAAGCAGGCGCTGCCAGTCTGAGATCCCTGAGGTTAAATAAAGCGTGAGAGCGCGTGTGTGTGTGTGTGTGTGTGTGTGTGTGTAATACACCTGAAAGCCACAGGAAACAGTGCTTACATATGCATTAACTGAAACACACACACATTATAGTCCCTCTGCTCCGACAGTGATGAAGTGGAGAGTGTGTTTGAGTTTGAACATGGCCGCTGAGGAAAACCACCGGGAGAGGAAGATGAACTGGAACGTGTGGAGGGATCGGTTTCTGTTTCCTGCGTGTTTGTTAAGACAGACTTATGTTTTCTCTCAATGTGGAGTTTGGACATTTTCTTATTTTAATGGGATTTGAATTTAGCAAAGTTTGAGATAAGAAGCTGAAACAGAAATAATTTCAGAAGATCTGGAAAAGTTGGCATAAGATACAAACACACTAAGGACGTCATTAATTCCCACCACAAAGAACTGGAGGGCAGAGAAGCCAAAAACTTTACTCAAGTAAAAGTAAAAAGTATTTGGTAAAAATCCTAATCAAGTGCTGAGTCACTGATCAAATTATCAATCATTTAATATTTAAACATTACATCATCAGATGAGCCAAAATTTAAAGTTAAGTTGAAATTTTTGTACTTTAAAAGTGAAAATGACAAAAATAGCAAAATCAGGCAAAAGAAAATATTTCCAAATCAGTTTCTTTCAATAAAAAACTGATTAAGCTTTAACAAAAACTGCAGGTATGTGTCTTTTTATGGTGAATTTTTGGGTTAAAAAATATTTGTTTCACATTAAGTAAGAGTAGAAATACTTTACAATGAAATTACTTAAGTAAAAGTAAAAAGTGCAAGGTTGTAAAAATACTCCTAAAAGTAAATTTTTTCAAAAACGTTACTCCTGTAAATGTAACTTCAGAACTCTGGTTATAAGACACCTAACATCCTAACAGCATTTAAGACCCCAGTTGGTGTTAAACTTTAAAAACCTAATTTCCACTGAAGTATTATGCAATTTATTTCAGTACTACATCCCGGCACCCTGCTACGCTCCAGCGAAATGATTACAAGATGAATAAAAGAAGAAAGTCGACCCGAATCTGCTGAGAGGCTGAAATGTAATCTGTGCTGAAAAACTGGGAAACTTTTTACTTCCAGTTTATTCCCAAACATTTCCAGAGGGCTGTTAAAGGAAGAGGTGATGCAACGAGGTGGCAAACATGCTCCTCTTCTTTCTACTTGTGGGAATTAGCAGAGTGCAGCTGTTCCTGCTGATGAGAAGAACATCCAAGTGAGTTAAAACCTGTCTGGTTAGCAGCGCTGCACTGACAGCTGCAAGACATTTAATGAAACGTCTCTCTTTGAATTAGCTTCAAGGCTCAAAATAAACAATTATTTTTCTTGTATGGAACAGGAGCACAAGAATGAAAAATGTGGAGATAGTAAAAGAAGGACGAGTGTTTTTTTCTGCTCCAATGCAATGCCTGAACTTATAAATGTGTATATTTGAGCACGCATCGTTCCAGGAGAGGACAGATGGAGTATATCATGTGCTGTACGGTGAGTTTCTGCAGATTTGAGACCGCAGTTAAACCGTCTGACTGACAGAAAGTGAAACCATCTGAGAAATGAGCTGAAATTTGCTCCTAATGTTCGGATATTCAGACTTTTAAAGTTTTGGAAAACTTAAATTGAGATGCTTCCACTCAGGATGTGTCCAACCAACTCCTGTTTTCAATAATTATTGCGGTTGTATAATTATTTTTTTTACTAGAATTATAGTTAACCAGGCATTAAGTTACTATAGGGCTGAAACGATTAATCGTATTAATCATAATTAATCGGTTACTGAAATTATTGTCAACTAATTTAGTAGTCGATTAATTATTAACTGAGCTGTAATTAAGCCAAAAATATACAAAAATATCTGCATTTTGCATCTAAGATTAAAAGGTAGCAGTTTTAGCTTCACGTGGTTCAAATTCTGTAAAAAAAAAACTAACAAAAAAATCTCTTATTGAGCTTCTTTTGCAATCCAATTATTGATTAGTTAATCCAAAAATCTTAAATAGATCAGCTCTACATGGTATTAATGCTAAGTTCAGCAGAAAGGCCTGAACATTTCAGATGTTGGATCAAATTATCAAGAAAACACTAAATGAACACGATTTGGTTGCATTTTAGGGAATAACATGTTTATTTTCTTGAATTATTTGTTTATTTCTATAACTTAAAATCTGCAGAATGTTCCAATTTTCTATCTGATTAATCGATTGTCAGAATGATCGATAGATTAATCGGTAACTAAAATAGCAGTTGCAGCCCCAAAGTTTCATGTTTATGATCTCACCAGAGAAATTCAACAAATATGCTCACATAAAACAGTTTTTTAAGGATATAAACTAGAGAATCTTGTTGTAAATATCTTGCAGAATAAGAAGTCAGTGGGAGTCTGAGTCTCACGTTATGAATTATAACACACAGCGTTCCAGGTTGACCCAGGAGGCGCCAGAATCCTCTTGGAGGACCTTCAGTTCCTCTGCAGACATAATTGTGTTTGAAGTCGAGTCGGAGCCCCGTCTCCGAGCCGAGCAGCAGTCTGTCTCAAAGCGCCCAGACTTCTTTGTCTCGCTGTCTTTTTGTGTCTCTTATGTAATTAAGCAAATGAGGTTACCACAAATCGACTCCCTGAGCTCCCAAAATAGGAGGGAGGTGTTAAACGAGGAAAAAGTGTGCAGGGATTAATCCATTGGATCTGAACGCCTCGTATGCAGATGCACATTTTCCACAGGATGAAAGGCAGACGATGTGACTTTGGAAGAGCTGTAACTGCTTGGAGTGTTTGGCAGACAGGTTTGAGGGCTGATGAAGACAGTGGAGCTTTCATTTAGGCTGCATGAAGAGAACTAATCAATACACGGCTCTTACTTGGTTCTAGACATGCTCCTGTCTCAGGCAGGGATCCAGCTTGTCCTTACTGTAAGTGCCATGCTTCAGGGCACTTTGGAACAGCAAAGGAAGTTAACAAACCTCATAAAAAATGCAGCCTTAGTGGAGACAAGCTCATTCATGCATTTCCTGGTGGATCACCTTGTTTAAAACGTAATGATGCTTAGATTGAGGATATTCCCTGGGCCATCTCAGTCCGTCATTGAGGGAGAGTACCATTTGATCTCCTTCCCATGCCACTCAGAATTGGTTCTGGTCTTTTATTCAGGGTTTCCAAGTTGCCCTTGTGACGTAGGTAAAGAGTAATCTGACCAATCAAATGGAGAGTTTACCCAGAGGGGGTTTCACATGATATGATGGTGCTTACAAGAAGTTTTCTCCATAATAGTACAGTAAATCCGGTTCCCTTGGATACCAAAATTACAACATTTGTAACATTTTCAGCTGGTGTGGCTCGCTTTCACACTTCAGTTTCAAACTCTTTGAAAAACTTGTTCCCCTCTTCACCTGTGGGGGCGCTGCATCCATTACCACTGAAGGAAATGACACGTATACCTCTGAAGAAGACACTGAACGCAACTTCCGGCTTCACGAAATGTAAACAAAAATGGAGCGCCATCAGATTTTAACGGTTGTATAAGTTGTTTCTGTTTTTTCTTTGGTAACCGCCAGTAATTTCTTCTACAGGCGCTAGACTGTTGCATTTGTTTTGGTTTTATTTACCCAGAATGCCCTGCGCTGTAGTTCACTTCCGCTTAGCATACGCGTATGAATTCAAATCATAGCAGATTTCACTTTANTTTGCTTTTTTGGTCACATCTCCCCAAGCAAACCGGACTTTCTACGTAGATTAAATCGGACTAAACTTGGCTGGTGTGAATGCAACCTAAGTTTAATTTGATAAAGTCCGGTATCATGGATGTGATGATGTGACTACTACATGAAAAACCAAGAAGACTAAGAAGCAGGGAGAATATTTTCCCCTCCAGGATTCAGTTTCACGAGTGGACAGATGCTGTGAAAATCCGGTTCGTCACAGATGCAACAGATTTTACAACCAGCACATGGTACAGTAAACAGTAAGTTGAATTTCCTCCACCATTTGAGCCCCACACCGTGTCTGAAACATGAGATTCCTTCGCCCTTCAGTGTCCATGAATCCACCACAAATCATTCAGTGAGAGAACAGATGTCTGGCTTTTGTTTCAACACAGGACAAACACTTCGCTTTCTCACTTTTGGCTTTAGCAGTGATGAAGAAAATATTACAATATCTGGAAGAAAATGTAGAAAAACAAAGAAGCTTTTAAAGTTTAACAGAATTTACTAGTGGTGACACTTGCAGGATCTGTAATTAATTAATCAATCACACTGATCAACAAAACAAGCAAGATTTTAAATTTTTCAAGAGTACAATGTTTTGTGCTCTGAACTTCTCTACGCAGAATCAATTAATTAAAATTGATGTAATCAATTAATTAAAATTAATGCTTTAAAATCTGGACCCTGGAATTTAGTTTAACTTTCTTAGTCAATATGTTTGGTAGCTAAAATTGTTTTTGTGTTTGACTCCAGCATATTTGTGATGTGTAAGTTTGGATGTCCAAGTCCTTATAAGTTAAAATGTCTTGAAATGAGTTCAAGAATAGAAATCCAAACTGATAAATCTATCATTTCCTCATCTCACAAATCAAACCAATCCATCAGCTTCTCAGTTTAAATTCCCTTCATTTCACAAAGTCCAAAAACAAACAGTGTGTTTCAGCAGGAGGATCTCATGACCAGCCAAACTGAATGCAGCCTGCGTGCCTCAGGGTTGTGTACTCAGTCCTTTGCCCTTTTCTTTACTGACGGTGCTTCCCAGCATCAACACATTCAGTAATGATGAATAAATATACTGTCCAAAAAATAAATGAATGGATTAGTACGTGTCAAGTTCAAGGTTAGGGGCTGATGATGTATTCGTGTTGTGCTTTGTAAGTTCCTCACATGTGTTTTGTCTGAAAAAAAAAAAGAAAAAAAAAAGCCATCACTCCTCCTCCACTGTGCTTGTCATGTTTTGAGCTGAAAGGTTTCCATTATGGCCAAATAATTCTACTTTGGTCTTATTTTTCATGAGGACATTGTTCCTAATGTCTTTTTGGACATTCAGGTGTTTCAGATTGAGATTTCCTCTTGCAAATCTTTTAAACAATACCTTTGCTGAGTCTTTTTCTAAATGTTCTTTCAATTCATTTTGTTTTTTTGTCATTTCTGTGATCAATAAAAAGTCTGCAAATAATTTGGAAATGGTTTTATAGCCCTTCTAAAATTGATGAGCAGTGCTTTGCACTTTAAAAGCATTGATTGTGTGTAGTTTCCGCATAACTATAGTTAAAACAGGAATAGCTTGATTCAGGTTGTGTTTATTCAGACATTATTTCTCCCTTCTAACACAGCAGCAGCATATTCAGGAGCATCGGAGGATAATTTTGAGAGGTGTCAGAACAGTCGTGAGATGATGAATAAGACATCTGACTGGAAGCTGAGTGTTCGATCAGATCCATTAGAGGATGTTTGGGGGATTTTAGCCTCTGATGTACCGATCAATGTTTACTGCAGTGCCTGACGGCCCGAGGATCCTTTTGTTTGCTAAAAACAAGCCTTCATCTTTCATTTAGGCTTGCAGAGCTGATCGATTGAGCCGGGAGTCGGTGACATCGAACCTGGCCACTGTCTTCCACTCTTCCCAGCTTCAAGGAGACGGAGATTTCACTGCAGTCACAGGACTGCCAGGAAAATGGGATTATCTGCCATAAATGCCAACAAATGGGAGGTGAGTATTTGTAGTCACAGACTTCAATGGGAAAATCTTTAGGAATTTAATCTGTTACAGTTTTTGTTTGTTTTGTTTGGGTTTTTTTTTTGCTTGAAAGTACCCTTGAGCCTAGCATTTAATTATTGACTACTGAGCAGCATCAGGGCGCAGCTGCATTGAGCAGCTTCTTAACCAGAAAGGAGGTTTTTCTTTTATTTACACCTGCTGTGGACTGAAAAATGTGATTCAAAGAGACAACCGAGACTTAAAATCAAAAACACAGCTTTTTAGAGAACACTGGAGAGCAACAAAACACTCAAAAAGATGTCAAATAAAAACAAAATTTGGGCATTGCAGGAATCAAACCCTTTCATTTTGGTTGTTTCCAGCAAGATTTTGAAGATTTATCTCTGGCGTGGTTGCACGTCTAACCCTAACATTTAGTTTCCAAAACAGATTTTACACACAGTCAAGCTAAGTGTAAATCTGAAGGAGACATGATGGAGGGAGTGATCACCCTCTTGTGGTGCAAAACTGCAAACTGTAAAGTCAGGTCTTTATTTACCATTTCCAACTATTTACTTCTGGTCAGAAGATCTGGATAACATCAGAAAAAGCAAACCGCTGGACCAGGCAAATGCTCCTCCATGTCCAAATTACTCGTATTTGTAAAGGTCTAGGATTACCTAACATCTTTGCAGACCCCACACATACTGGACACAAACTGTAGATTTTACCTTCCTTTAAACACATTGGGATCCTGGATAAGGATAAGAAGAGCATGGAAATGGGTGGATATGTTATGTTCCGGGGGTCCTTTGGTTTTCTTTGTGGGCCTCCTCTGCATCCTGCTCACCTTCTACCACTAGATGGTGCCAGACTCACCCGGCTGGAGTGCGTGGGTGCCGTCATCAAGCGCACCTGAGATTCATCAGCTGATCAGCGGTGTGTACACGGGGAGTAGACTGCCAGTCCATCAGCGCCTGAGTGTTTAGCCAGTAACGGTGATCCCTCGAGACGCCCTGGATCAGCTCTGTTTAGCTCCTGCCTGGTTCGCTGATCAAGACCTCCCTCGTGACGCCGTGGAACGTACCCACTGGTTGCCCGAGTTCCTAGACTCACCTTCTCCGTTGATTACAAGTCCTTCCTGGATTCCACGACTGGCAGTCGCACCGCTCCTCTGTCCCCGCTGAGCCCGAGCCTACCTGTCCGCCCTCCGACGCACTCCTTCCGTTGCCTCCTGGATCTCCGCCGTCAGCACCAAACCACCTGGACCCACAAAGAGACTAAGACCCCGGACATTCCAGTTCACCCTCCCAAAGCACCGAACCTCCGCACAACAATGTGCCGATCGCTCCCTGAATCCGCTTCCCTCCAGGACCAGACCTTCCTTGCACATTTCATAACATTGTATTTAAAATAAGCTCACTTAAACTGATTTCTCTTCTCCTGTGTTGTGTTCTGCATGTGGGCTAAGAAACAAGACTTAAGAAAAGCCAAGAATAAAACCAAAAATCCATCAGAATTACATTCAAACATTCAGCCTTTTAACTTCTTTCAGGAAGCTGTGTTCGGTGAGTAGAGTCGTCCGTGTTTCCACCAATGTTTGCTGTTGAGTGAAGAAACCAGTGATGAATCTGCTTCAGGTAGAAAACAGAGAAATCCCTCAAGGTCCTCCTGAACAGGAACCTTTCTCCAGATGTCTACCTCGACACGCCTGATGGATTAGTGTGTTTGTATCTTCATTAGGCTGCGGGGTTAAAATCTAACCAGTGAAATTGCTCATTTAATTATGAGACTTATTGGAAGATTGATTATAATTAGAGCTGCCTGATGGGAAGTTAATATCCGTCAATTAGGCCTGAGATAACGGCGTAACGAAGACGAAACGCCGCTCCAGGTTTTCCCCTCGCTGCAGCAGCGGATGACAGAGATTCCAAGCTGGCCTCAATCTGTCTTCAAGAAGATGTAGATTTGAATATTAAATACCTTTTTTCCTACAAAAGGAGAACAGTTTCTCTCCCGGGAGACTCGCCTTAACATTGTGTACTCTTTTGAAGCATCTGCTCCTTTTTATACTCAGGCTTACGTTTACATGAAGAGCTGCCAGGAACAGTGAAATCTCATCGTTTCCTGTTTGCTATTTAATAGTCGAGGAACATCTTACAACTCAAGGCTTTTAAAATTTAAAGATTTGCCACAAACCTCGTATTTGTTTCATTTGGCTTTATTTAACCTTTAATTTAACAGGAATGATTCTTCTGAGATTGATAAAAATTTGTTGTGAGGGACTCCTGGATAAGATATGTAGCAACACAGTTCTACATTAAAAACACAATAACCTGAAATGTTTTTGTACATCAATTCTTTCAGCTCCAATAATCAATAGCCCTTCTTTTAACGTGTTTAAACATCGATTTGGGACCAAAATTGTAACTTGTTTCACCTGCTGTGGTTCGTTTTCACACGAAAGTGATCCAAATACTTTGAAACCTTTTCCCCTCCTCGCCTGTGGGGGCGCTGCAGCAAGAATAACTGAAGTAAACAACACAAAAACCTCCGAAGAAGACACTGAACGCAATTTCTGTCTTCACGAAATGTAAACATAAATGGAGCGGCGTCAGATTTCAGCCGTTGTGCAAGTTGTTTCTGTTTTGTCTTTGGTAACCGCTGTGCGTTTGTTTTGGTTGAATTTACCCAGAATGCCCTGCGCTGTAGTCTACTTCCTGCTTTTGGAGCGTTTACTTCAACCGAACCCAAACCCTGTTTTGTAGAATTAGGTGTTTTGGTTCACATCGGAGTATTATTGTTAAAGATAGAGGGGTGTACAAACTTTTTTCACACAAGCTAAAAAAGGCCAGTTGAAAGGCAATAAAGATGATATGATTATATATATTATATATCATATATTATATGATCATATATTTCTGCCATTGTAGATCTGAGACATAAACAAGGTCTTGCATGTCTTACTTATTCAAAGGAAGATTCCTGAGATGAAGTTGAAACGGCCCAGTCAAAGTCACTGGGAGGCTATGAGGACATATTTTTATTTGTCATTGTTTCTGTATTGTTTACAGTCTCTTTAAATGTTTATAGTTTAGTTTGTCTCCTGAGATGAGTTGCAAAGTTTTTATAATCTTTTTATTGCAAATCTAATAAAAAAAGAACAGTTGTTGATTTGTTTAAATTCTGGAGATAAAAAGTAAAACTCAGCTTCTGTTTTTAATAAACTTTGGAACGAGCATTTGCAGCTTTTTGAGTTCAGCTGTTTGCTCCATCTTGCTATTGTCAACGAAAACAGAGAAAATCAGGATTTTCAAAATGCACCAGGAGCTTTTCTGCAGCAGCAGTTTTTAAGACCAGATGATATTGTTCTCTGCGTAGCTGAGAAGGAGGAAACCAGCTTCCAGGCTGTGGTTGTGCAACAGGTGAGGGAAGTCAGCACAGTGTGAAAGCGCCTGTGGTCGACTTAATACGCTGCAAAATATGGCGATAAGCGTCGGGCATTCGCAGCGGGCCGGTGGGTTTGGACCGGTTACACCATCACAGACCGCAAGACAACACGGATGGATAACAACTGATCTGGGAGCAGTGGGAGCAGGCGGTGGGGGGCAAACACAAAAACAGCCTTCCAGACTTTTATTTCAACAGAACATAAAATCTGGCTTCTGTTTTTATTGTCAAAAAACAGCAAAGTAAATGAAAATCAGTGGAGAAACTTTTCAGAATATAACTGGAGGCAAAAAGAGCTGATGCCTGCAGAACAAGAGGAAATAAACATTTAGCACATTTGAGTGTTTAATTAGCCCTTACTTCACTGCCTTTTGTTTTTAAGCATTTCACTGCAAAATCTTACCAAATATGTTTTCTCTAGTTTCTTGTGCAAATTTCTTATTACTCTTGAAATTAGTGAAAGATAACGTACAAGTAGCTTTTCAGCAATATATAGGAGCTTGTTTTAAGTCAATAATTCATTAATATTGATTTTTTTAAAAAAAAGAACTACATCCACTTATAATAACTTTCCCAGAAGTGAAATAATCTGCCATTGGAACCAGTACATGTTCATCAAAATAAGGAATTATCAGCTTAAAATAAACTCCTATGTGTTTCTTAAAAGTTACTTGTAAGTTAGTTTGTCTTATTTAAAGTGTAATAAGATATTTGCATTAATTAATCCGACTGAAAGCAGAACATCTTACATTGCCTTGCTTAAAGTAGACATTTAGAAACAGATCAGCCTCTTCACTTTTAGTTTCAACCTCAGAAAATGACACCAAAATTACATAAAAAAGCATTTTTAATTTGTTCTTGTTAAACGTTCCCTCTTGGTTCCCTGAAATGTGGACGTGTTGGAAACATGGTAATTGTTTCTTCATCGAGACAAACTTGTTTTTGCGTTTATCGAGATGCTATCATGTGACGGAGACGCAGGCTGTTAGCTGTGGATCATAGGGGACTGAAACTGGACTGTTCAGATCTGATCTGGCAGCAGATGTGGGTCCTGCAGACTATATGCCGGCAGATTGAGATAGAAAAAACACCAGGAATAAATTTCCACTAAAAAACTCAAACATTTTTAGATTAATTTTAGAAAAGATCTAGAAAATGTAAGTTTTTTCTAAGAATTTCTTGATTTTTTTCTAGCAAATATTTGAACTTTCAAACTCGGAAATGTCCAATTTTTTTTACTAAGAAATTTCTGGAATTAATCTAAAATTTTCTTGCTTTTTTCTAGACAATTTTTGACCTTTCCAAGTTTTTTTTGTAAGAAATGCCTTCATAGCAAATAGTGTGAAAGATACCAGCTGATGATTTCAGATTTAATCTTAAACTGATTAAACTTCCCTCCAGTGTTGCTGCACCCTCAGATGATTCATTGCTTGAAAACACTACAGTATGAATGAAATTATTTCAATTTTCTTGCGCTTTGAAACCCTCAGAACCATTCGACGCTTGTCTAAACAGCAATAATCCTCTTTTTCTAGCAAATATCCACATATCGACGTCCACATGTGGCATCTGCAGCCGTGATTCACTGTTTACAACAGGCATCAACCTTGATCTGCAGCCAAAAGCCAGACAGGCGCCACACACCAGCACACACACACACACACACACACACACACACACACACACACACACACACACACACACACACACACACTCCAGAGCAGTGGTCTGAGGCCAGCCTCCAGCTCTTCCCTGTCCATGCCAGATCTGTAGTTGCTGCAAACGCACTGCTAGAGAGAGAAAGAGAGAGAGAGAGACGGTATCTGATCGGACCATCGCTTCACGCAGTTAAAGCTCAACAATCGTCTTCTGCAGAGATCCTGCGCGGCTGGTGGAGGGCGGCTGCTGGCTTGTTAGCGGGAGCTCCAACCGAGACCAGATGCTTCGTTGGGTTGGGCCTGCAGCATCTCCACAAGGCTCAACAGTAAATATTTGTTTGATTACACTGACTGACGAAAAGTCAAGCAGCATAAAGGACTGACGCAAGTCAAATAAAACTTTTCACAATTTGAGCATTTGCACATTTTTGTGCTGATTTTGTGAAAGAAATTGCTAAAAAATTAAAAGTGGTTTAATTCTATGCCTGTGAATATAGCTTTCATGCAAACCTCTACAACAGGGATGTTCAAAGTGTGGCACGAGGGCCATTTGTGGCCCTCGGACTGATTTTGAGTGGCCCTCAAATGAAATTGATACAAATTTGTCCCATCCAGCACAGGAGACTTTTAATTTGTAATCAGAGTAAAGTTTTACTAACGTAATGGAAAAAAGCTACAACAAAAAGTTTTTTTGGTCTAGTTTCTAGAGCAAATATGTTAGTACACTTGAAATGAAACAAAACTAACTTACATTTAATAAAACAAGATATGGGACTTTGGTTTAAGTCAATAATTCCTTAATATTGATGGAAATGTGTTTGATTATTTCACTTTTAAGACATTTTTCCATCATATTAGTGACATAATCTAATGAAACAAGTCATTTTTCATCAATATTAATGAACTATTGACTTAAAACAAGCTCCTGTATTTTGCTGAAAGGTGACTTGTAAGTTTGTCTTATTTTAAGTAGAAACTAGATGAAAATACTTGGTTTGTGTTTTTGCAGTGTGACAGGAAGTGTCAACAGCACAGAAAAACATGAGAACGTCAGTATAAAGCAACACTACGACGCTTTAACCTGAATAAATAACTCATGAGCTGGATGGCATTGATGAGATTTCTGCCTTTAAAGGATTTATTTTTGTTTCACTTGCTTCTTCTTGTTTGTCCTGATTTCTCCGAATGCTTGAAAGCCGAGTTTTTCTTAGTACTAAGTCGCACATTCACTTTTCCCTTTGGTGATTTTAGACGAGTGCAGCTTGCCTTGCAGAAGCGACACCAATCATATCAGCATTCGAGCAGCTGCCCACTTAACCTTCTTCCAACTGAGAGGAGACGGCGGCCGCTCTTCTGTCGGTCGGTGAAATTTTCATGGGCTGAACGTTGAGTTCATGTCAGGGTTAAACTGTCTGAAAACAGAGTTTGAAGCTGAGTGAAGCTGGCAGCTGCTCAGCATCCCTCCTGCAGCATCCCGGCTCACCGGTGACCTCAAGAGCTGCGTCTGTGACCTGAAA
This sequence comes from Alfaro cultratus, assembly GCA_903066825.1. NCBI lineage: Eukaryota > Metazoa > Chordata > Actinopteri > Cyprinodontiformes > Poeciliidae > Alfaro > Alfaro cultratus. The sequence continues at coordinate 21,208 of CAEFZX010025584.1, forward strand.
GCACAGACCACAGATTTTCAACTTCTCTGATTTTATTGTGATTTCAATTTACAGGTGAATTTCCTCATTAGGTTTGCATCTCTTCACTTCTGAATTCACTATCTTCCCCTATGAGTCTAATTTGAGCTGCTAAACATTTCTAGGGCTGTTTTGTTCATGGAGGAGGAAGTTTAATCTGATCCGACAGCGCTGCCTTTAAGTGGCTCTAAGCCCAAAAGCTACTGACAGTTACTGACACGAGTGATTCAGCTGGAGGATGCAAAAAAGTTGGATGTAAACACCACCTGTGACTTGAGAGCCACAAAAAGATCCTCCTAACTCCCAGGATCATCAACACTTCTGGACTGCCAGTCAAATAATCGCTGAGAGGCACAAATCTGATCTGATATGGAAACAAAGACGCTTGTTTTATAATTCACACCATCCTGGGCGACACTGTTTGGGATCCTGCCAGGTCAGCTGAAATAAATTGACTATATTATGTTTTAGCAACAGTTTTGGTTCACTTTGTAATTACTTGTCTTGAATTTTTTTAGCCCTTTCAGGTGTCAAAATACGGCTGTAGAAAAAATGAACTTAAAATGATCAGTTTCTCTGATTTTACCTTTTATAGGTTTATGTTTCAGTAAGATGAACATTTATTTTATTCTATCAACTACTGACAACGTCTCAGAAAGTCCAAGCAAAATGAGAAATGGCGAAAATAACGAAAAGATGCAGCATTTCATACATCAAATAAAGCAAAGAAACAAGTTCAGGTTCATTTAGAAACAACAATAATAATGTTTGAACTCAGGAATAGTTCAGAAATCAATATTTGGTGGAAAAACCAGGAGGTTTTCAATGGAGTTCAGTGCAGTGGAGCTGAATAAAGGGCATAACAAAAAAAACTATTATTGTGATTATATTTATAGATGTCGGTAAAAACCCAAGTAATCCACACAGATAACAAAATCAGAACAAATTTGACCATAATTTATATTAATGAAGAAAAAGCGCAGATATCTCTCAGTAATTGTACTGACAGATATCAAAGATATCAATTGGACCAATATGGACTTCACAAGAAATCTTCACAAACGTACTAATAACAGTGATTACAGTTATTTATGAAAGATCCACATAGAGTCGTAATCTGGAAACCGCAAGAATAATTTCACCATAAATCATCCCGATTCTCCTTCTAAAGACAAAAATGTATCCAATATATGCAACGAGTCACACATTTGGCCAAATCCAGACCCCAGGAACCAGGATGATGGTAAAAATTGATGATTTCACTCCAAGATGGAACAGAAAATATGACTGAAACTGGGGGTTATTGAATATAATTTCAGCAAAAAGAGCTGAAAAGTTCTGAAAAGAACGTGAAACGGAACCTTAATATTCTATTTTTATTGAAAAAAATTTGACAGATAAAACCAAAAAGTGATATTGGAACGAGATAATTTTTTTAGCAACTTATTTTGAGGAATTTGTTGAATATTTTTGAGTTTATTAGACTTTTGTTTTGCAGTAAAGCATCAAACCCCCACCAAAATCTGGTTTGAAAATGTCCAAAAACAAAATCCCGGCTCACCTGTTCCCAGCCAGATTGTTGCAGTTTGTGGTATCAGAAGGGTAATCTCTGAGTCCTCCAGTCACTGGACGTCCAAACCAAGGCCCATCTGACCTTGAGATGCTCCTTTGTCCTCATTGTTTCATCCCAAACCTGCACATGTTCCACTCTGTGGCATACGTTGCTGTGAAAGCTGGTGCCAGAGAGCAGGGGATTGGCCCGCGATGACGTAATGCACCTGATGAATACATCCAGCTCCTCCTCCTCCTCCTCTTCATCCAGGCAGCCGGCCAGGCACCATGATCTCATACGTCCTTGGATTTAAAAAAGAGAAAATGGGGCGAGGGGGTATGGGCAATCTTTCATTCTTAAGTAGCCCCTTGACAAATGAAATGGATCGGAGCCATTTTTCCCAAAACATTATGGAGAATAAAAGCCCTGCTCTGTTGGACTCCACTACCTCTACATGTTGGGTTCAGGAAGCTCATTTCTATAATGACAGGAGATGCAGAGGCAGTTTCAATAAAAGACAGTGATCATACATTAGAAAATTACATTCAGTGCTATATCAAAAAATAAATCCTAAATGAGAGTCGGAAAGGTTTAAAAAACACACTGCTCATTTAAATCAACTTTTATCTGCAATAGTATAGCATTTATAATGGCACAACACTGATAATAAATTCTTAAAGATGACATAACCCAATTAAACTATCAATATTTTGATAAATACTGCCATCTGGTGGCTCAATATTTAAATTGCAGCACAATTGCATCATTACGGTGATCGTGTATTTTACAACATGCAGGAAATAGAGGAAGAAATAAATTAATGCTATGCGATGCCTCCCCCTAGTGGTCATATTAATAATTACAACAAGAAAGAACGTATTAAGTCAGACAATTTAATACTGTATATCGTTGCTTTTAATGTAACCCTTTTATTTAATTTGGATATAAATACATTTGCTCTTATTTGGTGTATTTATTTTATTTTGCAGTGTTGCAGTTCAGCTAATCACACTTTATTGCAGCAATTCTGTTGTCTTTGTTGACGTTAATATATTTTTTTTGGCACTAGTAGCCTTTATTGAACAAGATGGTCAAGAAATATCTTGGAGAAATGTCTTTTTCTTATTACTTCTATTTGTTTTGCTAATGTAAAATGTCTTTTTCTTATTACTTTATTTGTTTTGCTAATGTAAAATGACTTTCTTTCTTTCTTTCTTTCTTTCTTTCTTTCTTTCCTTTGTTCGTTAATTGTATTATGTTTTATTAATAAAGTATTTTTGAGCTGTTTTATTGCTGAAATGTACTTTATAAATAAACTTTCCTTGACTTGAAACAACTGGACCGGAACCGGGACTCGAACCCGCGACAACCGAGTTCAGAATGATGACGTTCTCACCTAGTGCGCGTGCGCAACCAACTGATCACTCCTTCCGTCGATGTTTGTTTTTAAAACCCTTTAAAAATATTACAGATAAAAAATACAATAATAACAGTTATCAACATCATGAACGCTTTTTAAAATGTAATTTTATTAATATTTTTCGGTGAAATGTGACGTCATCAAGCCGAAGGTTGTTAATTGCCGTCCAGTGGACACCTGTGCAGACTTAAGGTACAGTTTAGAGTTTATTGTATCTAAAATATGATTATTTTTATTTGCTCGGGCTTATTATGACTCCATTAGCTACATTATATTCACGATAAAGAGGTGAGTTGCAATAAATGTGTTTGTTTGACGTTTTAAATCGTTAAAGTTATTCTAATGTCGTTGAACGTAAGCATGGAGAAAACGCAGCAACTTAAAATTAACCCGCGTTTTTTAGAAATAATACAAACCATTTTACAGGTTGATGGTTTTAGTGGGAATTCAGGTTTGAAAAAATACTAAATGCAGTTTTAACAGAAGTCCAAATTGTGTATTCATGCAGAACTTTAATTTGTTTTGTTAAAGCTGAAATTACACATTTTATATCTTAGTGAAAAATGACCACTATCAAAATATAATTATAAAATACAAACAGAAATTTACGTATCAATTTTTAAATGAAGATAATCTGACATTGATTACAATATTACAAATATTTCAACTGTGGCAAGAATTTAATTATAGAAACTTGGAAAGACCAAGGAGATGGAATATGTGAATAAAAGAATTATGTTTATTTTTTTAATGAGTTCCTCCACTTTTAAGCTAATATACATTTAGCTTGAAACTAAATAGATGTTAAACAGACTCTTCTTTTAGGATGCAAAACTGAACGTTTCAACTTTGCAGCTTTATTTAATATTTCAAATGAAGCTTAAATCAATAAAAACATGTGTTAGGATTTAATCTAGTAAAAAGCACAGATGCATTTTGCTTTTTCTTTCTAGTTAAATGTAATGCTGCAGCTCAATGCTCTCCCTGCCTTAAGTAATAATAAAGCTTTTCTAATCAGTATGAAAATGTTTGCTTAGTTACTTTAAAGGAGATCCCAGAAAATGAAATAAAGCTTCAAAAACACAAGAAAAGGGGAGAAAAAGGAGGAAGTTAATTTGTGTTTTGGTTGCAGATTTGCAGTGGACCCCCAGATGAATGCAGAACCTTCACGATTCTCTTCCCGATACCTGGACTGACGACCTCTGACCTCCCAGTCATGTCAAACCAGAGAGCCGAGTGTTTCAGGTGAGACCTTAAAATATATCTACAAATGTTCCTCCAATTAACTCAAACGCCTCAGTTAACCTATCAGGAGCTTCCAAACTGTGACATCACCATACCAAGAGATGATGTCATATTTTGGTAATTGGTCTGATTAAATTAAATGTAGTGACAAAAAAGTTGTATGTGAATTTTTATTTGTTGTGTGTAAATTATATTTTTTACTCTTTGAAAAATAAAAAAAACAGAATTTTACTTCTACCCAACTGACTGATCTTTAGGAAAAACTCTTGATGAAGTCTGAATTATAAAAGCAGATTTTTATTTTTCTTTGTTTGGTCAAACATCAACAACCTTTCAGGTAAGAAACAGAACTGGATTAATGTTGTTCACCTGATCAATGGGACGGGTTTGGTTTAGGCCACCCATAAGTTTTATTACGGTACAGTTTCAAAATAAAGTTTATTAAAAATTTACAGCTCAAATACTAACATTTTAATGCTGTTGTGTTTTTGTAATGTAAATTTTGTGACAAATTAATTCAATTTAAATGTTATTTTTTTTCTTAATTATTTGTTTTTATTCACTGATTTTAAAATTCCAAATAAATTAATATATATATATATATTTAAAGTTTAATAAAAAAACAAAACAAAACAAAAAAAATTAAAAATAAAAAAGCAAAATTCTGAGCTTTGTTTTCCAAATGAGACTCAGACAAACTGTCTTCAGTCAGAGGCTTCTTCAGATTGTAAAACAGACTGCTACAGGAGGCCTTTCCTGCCCACATTCACCAATACTTTACACTTCTGCAGGAAATCTTTCATTAAATTAATTACAGCATTTAATTTTCCTTTGGGATCAATAAAGTACAACTTTAAGGCAAATGTATATTTAGGTGCATGGAGTAAAATTATGGAATAATTTGGACAAGGAGTTGAAAAAAAGTTTTACTTTAGATCAATTCAAAATAATTTGCACTCTTGAGTTAAAAATTAGGTTTGCAACCATTAAAAATTACTTTGTAATTATTGAGAAAGCAACAAGTTTCTACAAGATTTTTATTTTTCCACACAAAGTTTTGTAAGAGAAATATCTTGCAGTGAAATGAATCAAATGATCTTCTTTCTAAACATGCTAAGTTTCAAAAACAGTTTCTGAGTCAAAGTTTTTCCATCTTTTATGCTGAGCGATCAACAGGACAAGGAATCACAGCAGAGTTTCTGTCCTCCGTAGCGCCGCTAACGCAGAATGTCTGCATGCAGAGAAACGCTACAGACTAAGTGAGATGTCAGATTTGAGCTCCACATTAAACATGTAGCAACAGTTTAAGGATACAATCCATCACTGCTGTCCTGGATCACATCAGAAGTGGGGAAAACCTGCTGCCCGCCCGGCTCATCATTTTTCACTGCATTAGATGACAAATATGTGGTCATTCATCAATAACAGTGGATGGAAGCTGAAGTGATTTATTGCCTTTATCACAATAATTGGGACGGCTTTGTGAAGACGACGATGATGATGGAGCCCTGTGGTCAGTCAGGCAGAACGAAGAGCGAGGGAGAGGAGGAGGAGATACGGCAGGATGTGAGGAAGAGGAGCGAAGAGGAAGAAAGGTTAATGAAAAATGACGAAAGGAGAACTGGTAGCTTTAGGAAAATGTATTCCAGCTTTCTTCTGTTTCTGCTTCAACATTTTGATGTGTAACGACGCTACTGGACAAAATGTAAATAAGACTTTGTATTTCTGTGTTTTAATGATGTGCTATACGATTGAACCTGATTGGTTATAATGTTAAAATGTGATGAGTTTTTCTCTAAACCAGAATTATTTAAATTATTTACTCTGTGTGTGAATATCAGCTGTGGTAACTTCAGTCTTTTACTTCACTGCGGATGAATTTGGACAGACTCCTCTTTGCAGAATTGTGTTAATTCAAGGTCATCACAGCTGGATTTAGCCCCAGACTTTGACTAGACCACTCCAAAGTGCAACTATATTTGAAATCATTTGGATGCAGTTGAACTTTTACAAATAACTGCATCTTGTTTTTATCAAAGTTATCTTTTTCTGCTATTAAAATGAGCTTAAAACATTTTAGCGTGAAGGCAAACGTCTGTCAGCATCGAGAAGCTGCAGAAAAACCAAACTTGTGTTCATAAATTACATCTAAAGTGGACGCATTTTCAGAAGCAGCACTGTTCCCGTCCTCTGATTACCTTGTGGCTGCTCTGCCATCGACCACCTCTCAGCTCATGACGGATAACTCCAACCTGATAATCCTGCTGAGCTGAAAGACGTGAACACCCTGCAGTCCCTTCATTGATCGATTGAGGGGAAAGTCCTGGTCTGATTACCACCTTGGCGTCATCCTGACAGAGGCCTCTCCATCATCTACTGCAAACTGCTCTTCTGGGACTGTTCTGGGTCAGGTCTGAGCTAAAACATGAGCTGTGAAGTACTAATCTAAAGGTCATGCTGGTAGCCATCACTTATTGTTTGAATTAATCTCAGACTGGATGGAACTTGCAGGTTAATTAGCCACCCATTGAGTGTTTGAAAGGGGATAAAATGTTTTATTTTTGGTTATTTGGACACATTTCTTGGGGTTTTTACAGCCTACAACAACAATATGAATCTATAAGAAAAATAACTACTTTTATTGGAAAGATTTGACTAAAAAAGATACGACTGTAACTTGGGTAAATATTTTCTTAAATCATTCTTTACAGACGTTCTGATTATTCATAGTTATTGTAGATGGAAATATCTTCTGTAGCAGTCTGTATTACAGCGAATTTGAAGATTCCTCTGACTGAAGACACTGTGTTTCTACCAGGGTTGCCAATAATTTTGCTGATATTTCTGTAAAATTCTTCTTTTTTGCTTAAGCTAAGATATGCTACGCTAAACATAACTAATGTAAGCTAACTGAATTTAACCAGGAAAAACTATAAACGTTAGTGAAAGGTAAACTTAGGAATGCGAAGCTAAACTATGGCTTGGGAAAAAGTATGCAAGCAAAGGTATATGGATGACTAATCCTGCCAAAATTGTAAATAAATTAGTAAATAAATGAAGAAATTGATCATTTTTGTGCATTTTGTATGGAGATGTTCCAGGTTGGAGCAAATTGTTTATTTACTGTTTTATTTTCTCTTTTATGGATGTATTTGTAACCTCATTTATTTATTTGTTGTGAATTTTGACAGGATTAGTCCTCCATAAAGGGATGCAGGACACTCTGACTTTGGAGAGCGAATGCCGGATCATCAGCTTCCATAAGAAAATAAAAGCTAAAGTCTCCAAGAACCACTGGATGCTCAAAAAGGTGAGTTAAGCAAAATTCATCAAATCCACAGTAAACAGGATAAACAAAACCCAACCAAACAACTTGTTTAATTTGTCAAGGTTTTGATGCAAGAGGTAAAATTTAATCTAAAATGCTGTCTGTTTTAAGTCAAATTGTGTAACAATTAGTGTTTTTATTAAATCACCCAAAGAAACTGAAACAATTTGACAAAGTCAGTTTGTTTGTGCAGCAAATTGAAAACTTTGAGATGGACAGAGTGCTGCAAAGTAGAATAAAATATCAATTTTCAATTCAACGCAGAGCTACAATAGATATTTTTCTTATTTGAATGTTTTTCTACAGTTTTATTTCATTTATGGGATCCAAGAGCCTGTAGGAAATACAAGATCCTTTGAATAATCAGTTTTACCTGAACCTTTAAAATCTTAAAATAAAGAACAGGGAGCTGGATCAATAAATCCTGTTCTTCTGCTCTTCTTCCATGTTTTTCATTCCCATTAAATCCTGACTCTTAACATCATTTACAGTTGGCATATTCCTCTTATATTTACTGCTGTTTTTCTCGTATTATTTTTTCTGTGTTGAACAAACTTGGTTGCAATATGAGATTTAGAACAAACTACTACAGATATTTAGCCAAATGGAGAATTTCTAATGTGTTTGGACAGGATTCATGTCTGGAGATTTGGCACTTAATTTCCATTCATAGTAGCATTAAAAAGTTTTACATTGGAGTTGGTGGAAACTGCAGAAACCCTGAGTCAAGTCAGCTTAGTTTCAATCTTCTTCTTTGAAATCAGTTTATTTTAATCCCATATCTGAACAGCATGTGGACCAAATTACATCCAAACCTTCTTATGTTTTGGAACTGCTGCTGCATTTTTACTGAAATCTTTTTACAAAGTGAAAATTTGCTAAATTTTCTGTCTTCTGATTCATGTTTAATCTCTTTTGATACATTCCCAGCTGGATCCTCCGACTTACCTCACTATTTTCCTCCTTGTTAACATTTGTTTTACCTTCTCTGCCCTCGGTGTCATGCGGACTTCCCTCCAGATCACGATCTCCTCTCTTCTGCTTCTCCGACTTCTGTAATTCACTTTGCTCTCCCCTTCCTGAGTAATTGAAGTAATTTCCCACCTTGGCTATGATGAATGTGTCCCGCGCCGCCGCCGTGCCCTTCTACTTTAGTCGGCCTAATTAAAGAAAACATTCCATGATTGCCTATTTTTTCTCGAGCGTGACAACCTATTATTCTCCCCAGCACCTGATTAGAGAGTTATTATGCTTAGATTTAGATTGATTTAACCAGGCAGCCTAATAAAAGACTACTTGAGTTGTGATTTAAAGTAGGGGAATTGCAGGTTTTTGAGTCACACTGCGTAATTGTTATTACTTGTTCATGATATGGAGGGAGAGACGCTGGTGTTGAAATTGAATTAGAAAATTAGAAGGTCACTCTGAGAACAACAGGTGACATTTTGGGACGTTCCTCGGCCGATAAAGCTGTCAGGAGGAGAGACGTTCTAGCGCAGATTTGTCCGCCGTGATAAATCACAATCTGACATATTTCTATCAAAGCAAGATTAATCTCTCCATCAGCCACAGAAAAGCTCCTCATAATCATCGGCGAGGATTGGATGCAAAATGAGGAAATTGACTGGTGTTTGTTCAGCGGTGAGCCGACCTCAGCAGAAATCCATCAGCAGATTAGACTGTTGTGGTCAGTTTCTACATTTTGGTGGAGAAGTTTATGGAAAGCTTATTTAAAAAGTTTCTATTAACTGGATTAAGTCCCAACTCTCTGTTAGAGTGTGGAACTGGATCACTGAAATTTCAGAAAGTGTTTTCAAGTTATGATTTTACCTTTACGGTTTTTCACACGTCCTGCTGTGTTTGTGATGTTTCTGTACCTTCACAATCAATTTCAGCATTACTGGAAACGTTTAAATACCATATTTTCCAGACTATGGAGCGCACCTCACTATAAGCCTCACCTACAAAGTAAAAAAACATATAAGCCGGCGCTCTCAGTTTTTCATAAGTCTGCTGGACTTATTAAAGACGCAGCCCTCCGTCTCCAGCGCCGAGCCATGGTTTCGTTCGTTATGAGTTTGAAGAAATTCTCCGTCGTTCCTGTGCTTGTTCTAAATGAGAATCAGCGCTTTCTTCTTTGATTTCCAACTTCGACTTCACTTCCTGGTACAGAGCCGCCTGGCGGTTGAAGAAAAGACAACAGAAAAGCCGCACTGGGCTACAAATCGTGGGAAAAAAGTAACGGCTTATAGTCAGAAAAATACAGTAGTATCAGCAGTTTCAGCAGTTTTTGGGTAATGAGGATTTTTGTTTGAGTAATTAAAGTGGAGAAATTTTGCTTACGAAATACAGTGGGGGAAAAACGAGTGTTTATTCAGCCACCAATTGTTCAAGTTCTCCCACTTAAAAAGATGATAGAGGCTCAAACCACAACATATATATTTTTTAAAGTACTGGTTCCAAACTGACAGTAGGCACTTTTTGAGCTCCGTATGCACACCAGCCGACCAGAGAAAGGCATTAAGGCTGGACATTTTAACTTTAGGCGATTATGTTTAAAAAGACTTTAGTTAATTTTATAAATAGTGAGTATATAAAGTGAAATATGTTGTAAAAGAAGCATGAAAAGAGAAGAGGAAGGATGAGAGGAAATTAGAGTAAAAACAGAAAAACAACAATGGAAACTTGTGCAGACGATGTTTATTATGTCTTGGATAAATGAGATGTTTGAACAGCTGGCTGGACGACTTAAAAGGCAAACATTAAAAATAAAGAGATGATTTCTTTAAGGGATTAATAGCACTCTGAAGTCAGTGGAGATCACTCACTGAGGACTTCATTATTCCACTTAATGGGCCCCGCCGCTACTTGACCCCACCGTCAAAATTAGTGGCGGGGAAACCTTTAAGTCAGATGGATGAACTGCCACAGCCTCGCCGGCTAATTGGCAGCTACAATCAAGAGCAAATATGTATCTGGAGGAGGAGAAGGGGAGGAGAGGCTTGGTGTATTAGCAAAATAAGAGACGAAGAAGAAAAATGAAGAAGATGGTAGCAACAGCTGTCTGGATGTCAGGGAGGGAAAAATGGTGATGCTGCAAAGAGACGGAGCCAGAGATGATGCACCAATAAATACGTTTTGAGCTTCATAACAAAAGAACATTTTAGGTTCTAATAATGGCAACTAAATGTACCGAACTTGCTGCTGGTCTGAGAAAGAAACGGTTCGACCCAAAACACCAACTGTGGTACTTCTAGTTTTGGTTCAGATACTTTTCCAAGACTCACAAAGAGACGATGCTCTACAGAAGAGAAGCACACATTAATTAATTAAAAACGTCTAAAGAGCACCATTAGATGATTTAGTTTGGTGAAAAGGTTTAAAAGCAGTTTGCAGGTTCAGAGACCAAAACCATAAATGTTTGAGATTCTGAAACGTTTCTTAGGGATGATAGAGGTGGTGAACTGGTGTAATTCATCCATCCCCAAAAAGTTACTGAGTGAATAAAAATAATACACATTTTAATAAACATCTTCAGGAAAGGTTTTATGAAATTGAGGATGTTTCATCTTAAGGAAACTGAATATGGAGCTAAAACAATGTCCAAACATCAACCAGTTTAAAATAAAGCAAAGCTACGACAGAGAACTAAATAGACAAATATGAGTTTTTCCTTCATTTATTCTGTTACTATTACTATTATTAGTAGCTAATTATTGTTATATTACTATCATTATTATCATTAGTTTTGTTTACATTTTATGTATTGTTATATAACAGATTATGAAGAAGTTTTAGGTGAACAACTGTAATTATTCATCCAGTTGTTATTTACAGTTATTGTTATTATATGTAGATCTTCTTGTTAGTTTAATATAATTTATTTGTTGGCTCTTTAACTCAGTTCATTGAACAAGCACATGAATATTATAACATTAATTAAACATTTTGTTTAATAATTATTGAGTCAGTAAGTAATATATTTTATTAAATTAAATTAAGGGTTAGGATTAAATAAGTGTTCACTTCTTTTTATTCCTTTTCTCACAGAAAATATTGTTTTCTGTCCTAATCATTGCTTGTTTCTTGTTTTTAAAAACCAGTTTGAAATAAATAAATCAATCAAATTTTAAAAAGTGCATTTCAGTATTAATATATTTAAAAAATAAAGTTGAGTTTCTGTACAAAGGATTCCTCTTACAATGTGTACAAACCACCTTCACTGCAAAAACACAAAATCTTACCAAGTAATTTTGGTTTAATTTTCTGTGCAAATATCTTAATACACTGGAAACAAGACAAAACTAACGTAAAAGTAACTTTATAGCAAGATGTAGAGGCTTGTTTTAAGTAAATAATTCCTTTATATTAATAAAAAAGTGTTTGTTCTATTGGCAGATAAATTAACTTATGATGGGAAACAATCAACTAGAACTTTTTCATCAATATTAAAGGATTATTCATTTTAAACAAGCTGCTAAATCTTATTGAAAAGTTACTTCTAAGTTAGTTTTGTCTTATTTCAAGAGTAATAAAATATTTGTGCTAGAAGCCAGACCAAAAATCCTTGGTAGGATTTTGTGTTTTTGCAGTGTTGTGTCACAGAGGAACCATAAAAATGCAACACCAAGTCTGAGAGAGTTGGATTCCCTCTGTGGGGAGGAAGAAAAGGGATTAAAGAAATGATCCTCCAGTCTTGCTGTCGTGCATCAGGCAAGTCGGGCATAAAATAGTTCTGATCATGAACTGGAAGCAATGAGGTTTTTGCAGAGCTAAATAGATACTCAAACATGCATTTTTATCTGCCTCCCAGCACGAGTTGCTGCTATAATTTATGCTAATAATATCCTGGAACTGATGGCGGGAAAAAGACGCAGATGAGGAATCTGTATCTTCGCAGGGTGTTTATGTTTTTTGTATGTTTGTGGAAAATTGGAGTTTGAATAATGATTTTTCTGGAGGAATGTATCTTCTCAGGTTGATTTCAAGTTTCTGTGAGCTTTTGGCATCAGGGACTTTTTGTTGCCTCTGCTAATTGTTCTCAGTTTCCTGTTTTCTGTCTTGTTTGGATTATGTGCTTAAATTATTTTGAAGGCTATTTCCACAGCTCAGGAACTCTAAAAGGCAGCAGATGTTACTGTTTAGTCAAACCAGAAGGTTAAAGACCATAAACCAGACTTTATATTCAAACTCTCAGTACTTACATCTGTGTGTCTTCATTGATAAATTTGTTTCTTGACTAAAATTCTGGTAAATTCGGCGTTTTTCTTTACCAAATAAAATATCTAGAGTAAGATTTTTTCATAAAGGCGGCCTCAACAATAAAGGGAGCAGCTCATGTTATCATGAACAACAAAATTAACAGAAACAATAAATAAAATGCTAACAGCTTAACAAATAAACTGCAGGAGGTTGAAGGTTTTAAACACAGGTGAAGGATTTCTGCTGCCGGGTTCTTGAATGGTTTTCCCATGAATACCTGAAATCCAGGAATACTTGGCTTTACCTGAAAACAAACAAACAAACAAACAAACAAACAAGCAAAAAAACCCGCTTATAATTGCATATTTTAATAGATAAAACACCAAATTTACCTCAATATCCATTAATACGGACAGTCGAAACCATCTACAGTCTTCATTGTTTCTGTTCCTGGGGCTTCAGCCAATCAGCACCAAGACAAATAAATGCAGCGTCTGGATTGGCTGCTTCGCAGACTTCAGCCAATAGTGTGTCAGTTAGGAGTTTCATCTTCCTAAACTGCATTTTCTTTGGAATATTTGGGAAAAATCTGTGATTTCTGGAATTGCGTTCCACAGAAAAACTTGTGACTCAGTACCAGAAATGTTGTTTTATCGCCATAAGAACTTAAACTTTGCAGCTCCTGCCATAAAGACATAAAAATCTTCCAGTCTGTCCACAACAGTGCTGTAAAACATTGACTACTGGCTATGAAATAAGCAAAAACTGGAAGTAAATCAGAAGACAGAAAGAAAACGCATAACTCAACTACTTGTAGAGTAGAAGTGCAATTAAAAGTTGTCCTGACTGACCTTTGTGTGCAGATTCATGTAATTGTTTTTACACAATTATACTACAAGCTTTTATTTTCTATTATTGTTTGTTTTTGTGTGTGATGTCAAACGCTGTATTTTAACCCTGAATAATGTCTAAATCCATTTTTGTTTTCTTTATTGCTAATGATTTTATATTTGCATATCAAACTTACACCGGATGCAGAGACACTCCCATCACATTTCAGCTCTGATTTTTGTAATTTGAATACTTGGAAAGAGGCTCATTGGCTGATTTAAAGCATCTAAACAACACGTTGTGTGTATTTTATAGGTAGAGGTGCAGCATTGCAGCGTATTTGATGATTTAAATCTGTATCTTCAGCTTAAAGGTCCTGACTGTAAAGGTTTTGGAGCTTCCAGCTCCTCTCCTCTTCAGCCGGCTTCCTGCAGACTGCAGACAGAGAGCCACTTGGGATCATTTACATCGTGGCCATCACGAGTTTCAGATGGCTCATTAGCCTTGAGCGTGTAGATAAAGCTCCAAATTGACAAGTGCAAAGTAAGGGCCGCTCCATCAGCTCAGGGCGAACAGCAGCGGCGGCGTTCAGGTGATTGATGCGCCGACGTTTCTCTTGGCGCTGCAGCCGGACGCAGAAGTCCTGAGTTACTTGACCTGGACGTTGTTCAGCCTGGTTTCTCAACATGCTGTAACTGTAACAGGGAGCTGATTAATGAGGCTGCCACCAACACCAGCCTTCCTTGTTTGAATTTTAATTTTACTTAAACCGTCTTTTTAAAAAAAGAAGGGACCTTCTTAAAAACGTTTAATGGAAATAATTTATTCTAATTATGCACACCGCCTACCTCTGTGCTCTGATCTCTTGCTCCCCCCAATCTTGCTCCCTGTAAACCTTTTTGGTGCAGATTAATGTAACAAAAAGTCCATTAATTAATGTTTTGTGGCTTTTAATTTTTGGCAAGGAAGCCGTCTCCGTGCAGCTGCCTGTCGAGGCCGTCGCTGCTGAACCCGTGCCAAGGAAGTGCAGATGTAATTCTGTTATCTCTTGCTTAGTCATTTACACAAATTAATTTGAACAATTAGCCTTCTACCGGCCTTTTGTGAATCACGCAGGAGCGGCTGCCAAAAAATTTAATGCAACACAATTTCCATTTCAATTGGACGTGGTTCCCATTTCTAGGAATGGCGTGTTGTATGTTGTCTGGACGAATGTTTAACAGCAGGAGGAGACGCCGCCGTCTCAAGTTACTATACTGGCTGTTTGCGACTGCACTAAGTAATCTTAATTCAATTTATTGCCTCTGAATATGAGAATTGTGTTCTTAATCTTGCATTGGTATAAAATGATCCAGACTGCAATTATAAACTAATTTTAATTGACATTAAAACATATTAAACATAGGTAAACTTCACTGAGGCCCAATTTTGTAAATATAGTGGTGCAAACTTAAGTTTTTCTTCCTCATTTTCTTAACTCGATAAAGTCTGCTTATCCTGACAGATTTATGAGTCTGTTTTCATAAATCTACCTCAACCCTCCTTTTCGTCTGACGTGGTTCAGTCCAGCTCACTGCGATAGCGATTCTCTGATGCTCTGATGCTCTGATGCTCAGATTCTCTGATGCTCTGATGCTCTGATGCTCTGATGCTCTGATGCTCTGATGCTCTGACTTGGAAATTAAAATACACTCAGAGTGCAAACACATGCAGGTGTCATGCAGAAGAAAATGAAGATTTATAAACTCAAATTACCAAATATATCCAAGACTTCATGACTTGGTGATGAACTCTGGGAAAGATATTCTCTGAGTTTCTTTTCTCCTCTTTACTGCTCTGTTTTATAGCAGTCAGATGTCTCTGCACCCTGTATTCACACTGCAGATAACAGGTTTGACCTCATTTCCACTCACTTACGGCTGAAGTTGATGTGGTTTGGTTCGCTGTTTTGTCTGTTTCCATTGTAAAAGTTTCCGATACAGCTGAAGGTACCTCACCGTTCCTGATTGTAAAAACACCTGGTGTCTCCACCTGCTCCTTTTAGACAATTTAGCTCCCCTATAGCTGCTCCATAAGCATCTATAAAGAACCATAAATACCTCTTAGATAACCTTAACTACTCTATTATGTACCTATAAACACATCTTGTAAATAGACCCTTTAGTACTCCATGAGTCCTGGGATGTTTCATCTCATTTTTGATATATATTGTTGTTTTTTTTTTAACATTCAGATAAGTTTCAGTGTTTCTACCTCTGATAGGATTTGTGCACCAGCCTGAGTCTGTAAAAGCCCAAATAAAAGGCAAATTATACTTAAATTATCTTGTGCCAAACTTTTTATTTCTAAGATTTTCCATGTTTTTCCACATAACTAAACAGAAAAACCTAAAACAATAGAGGAAGTGACATCTTTTTGTCAAATATTTGAAAAATGATTTGATTGAAATAAGAAATTCCCCTAATTGATTGTTTACAAGGTTCAAATCAGGTTGGCCTTTTTTATTGTTTTGCTTCCACCTTGACGCCAGCAGGGGGCGTTTTTCTCCCACTTTTCCCTCCTCAGACTCTGCTTGGCCAAGAAGCCTCAGTGTCTGTCATTAATGGCCGCCGGCCTTAACGAGCCGACCACAAGCGGAAATTGAGGTTTGAAATGTAACTAATAAGGCAGATTGTTCTTTTCCCTGGAAGGATGTTCAAGACAGGCCAGCATTATCCTTAAACCACATTCCTTTTTACAAAAAGTGGCCATTAGGCAACAATAAGTGGAATCCATATGATCTGCTCAATAATGACATGTAATTTTGTGACATTTATGTGTTGTTAGTCAAATGTATGGGGGAGGCCTTCTGCCCTGTAAGTGCCCGCTAACTCAATTGTGCTCATATATTTCTTCAGCTCCATGTTTAATGTCCATTAAGAGCCACTGAGGAATGTGGTGGTGTCCTATAGCCCTGCGCACTTTTAAAAGGACAGTTTACTGTAAAAAACTTGTATTTGTTAATTGTATCATCAATTACGCAACTTTTTTTATTGGGGTTATTCAGTTATTAATTAGGAGCATAATGCTTCAGCTAATTGTTTAGGTAAGGATGGATTGCTTTAGTTAAATGTCCAAGTAGTGACCTGCGTTGTGTACTGGAGCGGAAGTTTAATTAAGGAGCTTATATTTCAAGGAAATGCTTCTATAGTTTTCAGGCAGAAGTTTGTGATTTCATGCGACTGGGGGCAATAAAATTTTGAAGGGCAGCAAAGTTACAAGAGTTTTATCTGGACATAATTACTGATTATCAGACTGTGGCAAATTCAGAAGAGCAAAGTTGGCCACAGTGAGGAAAAGCAGCCTGAAACTTTGAACATTATTTCTGAAAATCCTTGTTTTAAGGTCTGCAGTTGGATGAAGGTTTGTAAAAACGACACCTGAAGGGAGGACTTCCTCTTTTGTGTGGTTCAGAAACTAAAATCCTGATACTATTTTCAGTGGTTTTCTAACTTTTTGGCGAATATTCAACCACTCGTCTGAGTCTGTTTACACAGCAGGCAAATGAAGCTCAAATCTGCTTTTTCTTTCCATGTACGACTTTTCACTGAAGTCTGAACGGCTCATTTCCCATCAAACTCAGATTGGAGCCACCTCCATAAGTGGTACTAATTCAGATACCGATTGATTTCCAAGCATCTGCAGTCAGAGCTGTCGGCTCACATTTTGTTTTCGCAACAGAAGAAACCAGATGCGTTAAATCATCTGTTAGTTCTTTTTATTATCTTCCTTTCTCTTAGGATTTTGTTTGAACGTACGATATATCAGCATTAACAACGGTATCGCCCAATTTAAGTACTTTAATATACTGGTTTTGTTACAATAAAACAATGTTTATTTCCATCTTGTTGCCGTTTGTGTGATAGTGGTAGAGCTGCAGCAAAGGATTGTGGGATAAAATGGTTATTTGTTTGGTTGTTTTTATGTTAAAAGGCTGTTTCTACTTCTTGGCATCGTTGGTAGAGTCCAGTTCAGTTGTGTGATGTTTTGCCACAGACCAGGGCTTTAACTAGGCCATAAATTTAGTCGCTTATTCGATCCAGTTTGGATCGTTGTGTTGTTGGAAGACAAAGTTCAGACACATTTTCAAGAAGCTGAAGAACTTGGAGGTTTCACTCTCAGATTGATTAATCCCAGCAAGCAGGTCGAAAAACTAAATATTACCAAGTCATTTTGGCCTAATTTCTAGTGCAAATATTTTAATACACTCTAAATAATGCTAATTAACTTAAAGTATTTTTAGCAAGATATGGAGGAAATGATTCCTTATTACTGATGAAAAAATACCATTGATAGGAAAAATGTCTGTTCTGCCAGTGGAACAAGTCAATTTTCATCAATATTAAGAAATTATTGACTTTAAAAGTTACTTGTAAGTTAGTTTAGTCTTGTTTCAAACTAAGATATTTGCACTAGAAACTAAACCAAAAATACTGGGTAAGATTTTGTGTTCTTGCAGTGATGTGTCATTTAGTGTCTTAACACTCTCAAAGATATTAAACTATACATTTTGAAGAACTGGAAGACATTTTAAATATCTGAAACAGAAACAACAAATAAAATGAATTAACAAGTCTCTGTAAACCAAATTGTCCTTCAAAAAGGAGCTCGGACCAAACTGAAGACTTTATCATCAGTTTTTAGTAGAAAGAGAAAAACAACAAATCATCCAAATGGAAATTACTGAGCTCTTTTTTAATTTATCATCCGTTTAATTGATTTATTGCTTATTGTGACGGGCCTGAACCAGAGTTGCAGAAACAGAAAGATGTAATTTTGTTCTTGTGGCCCTGAAAGATGCAAAATGCCTTGAATCCAAAGTGGAGCAAACATTTTTGAAAAACTCCCCTGTTAGAGAAACAGCTTTTATAATACTATGGAAACGCCATTTCTCCTCCTAATCCGATCCATTTCTGTCAAGAACATCCCTTCTCAAGTCCTGCTGCAAACCCTCTGTGGAATTGAAGTCTGGGCTTTGACTGGGCCACTCCAGAACCTCCATCTTGTTGTCCTCAAGCTGCCTGTGTAGCTTTAGCTCAATGCTTTGGGTCACTATTCTGCTGGAAATAAATGTTTTCCAGAGCTGTAGTCCTCTAGCAGATGGAAATAAATTTCCCTACAGCTTCCCAACAGCATTATGCTGCCACCACCATGCTTCACAGTGGGGATGATGTGTTTGTGGTGATGCAGCGTCTCGTCTGATGGCCAAAAACTCCATTTTGTTCTCATCAGACCAAACTACTTTCTTCCACTTTACCTTAACTAGAGTTTAAGCAAACTTTAGTTTTCTTCAACAATTGTTTTCTTATTGAATCAACATTTTTTGATTCAATGTTTTGAATCAAAAAAGACATTTTGTTGGTTGTGATTGATTTGTAAAAGCAATAAAAACTGCAGCTGTGACAGAACAGAGTAAATTAAATGAGTTGAATATTGATGATCAGTTTATGCAAGATTATCAGAAAAAAACAACTTAAATTTGGATGATTTTAAAATAATCTGTACTCTTTAATTTCATGATGTGATGATTGGTTTAGTTTTGTTTTTGTGGAAACTTTGAAGCGTCTCATGATGAGCTAAATGCTGTCGTCACATTGAGTCTTTTTCATTAAAAATTCAGGTTGTCAATTCAAAACACGAGCTTGTGTGATGGCAGCAGATGTAATCCCTCAGGTTATTAGGACAAAAAATTAGATACTCAAACAACAACTTGATTTAATCAGCCGAGAGAAATGTGAAAGCATCAAACTAAAAAACAGAAAATTTCACAAATACAATCAGAATTTAAACTCATTTTATACCAGAAATATTCACTCATCATCCATGTGAGGAAAACTGAAGTTTGTCTCCAAACATGGCAACAAATCTGTTGCAAAACTGCTTGAAAAGAAGAGAATGAATTTGTTGATATGGCCTAGTTAAAGTTAAAATCATTACAAAGATACATTCTGAGCACTAAAACAAAGAAAACATATGAAATAAACTTATTTAGGGATCCAAATGATCATAAATGTTAAAATGTGACTCATGCCTCAGACTTTTTATCTGAAGTTTGAGCTCTAGCTGAAATCAAAGCTCACTATGTGATGCAAATGATGTTATCCCTGAGTAAAGTTCAGCTTGTAGATGAATATGCATTCAAGGCTGCGCTGAACTTTGCATGAACTTTAAAAATTGTGCAAGAGGAATGATGAGCTCAAATTGTGAGGAATTGATTTAAAATAGATCACAAAAACAACGATAGCCTCAGCAGCTAACACGAGTCCAGGTGGAAAAAACAGTTACCGCGTCGTCATCTCATCATTAATACTCACAACACGACTTGGGCGCCGCTCATCGACTGTAATCACCTTAATGCAAAAAGCTGATGAAGTTGCCAAAGCGCCGATCGCTCCGGCTCAGACCTTCTCTCTGTTTTATGTGTGGTTTCGTAATGGCGCTGTCATAACCGCTCTGCTTCGTCTGGGCCTAAGTGAATCTGAGGCGCCATCTTTTAAACGAAGCTAACAAATGAACACGTCCCCCCCACCCAACACACACACCACCACCAGCTCCCATCAAACGTCTCCTGACAGTGATGCATGGGCTTCCAGATGAGCTCTGAAAAACTGATGGATCTGCGACGGTACGAGCGCTCAGATAAACTAATGCATGTAATTACGTTTTCCATTCCCACTCTATTGCAAGGCATCTTATTACAATATCATTAGAAGAAATGTTTGGGTAAAAAAATTATATGGCTTGCAAAATTTCCCCCCTTTTCTTCGTTTGACTCTTTCTTTTTTAGTTTTGTTTGCCATGTGGGGTAATTACTGGAAGTTGATTCCTTTGACAGGAGAAGAAACCAATTCAATTTGTTTGCTTCTTGGAAGACATTATCAGGCATCTCTGTGTAAGTGTTAGTAATTGTTGAAAGTCTTATTTACTGGATAAGAAGATCATCAAGATGGTTAGAGATGCACTGTGTAGGGTGAGAGTGATTTAGGCTTTTCAGACTGATGCTTGACTGACTGCTGGCAGATAAAAGAAAAACACTAGGAGTCTGTTTTAGAGAAATAAGTCACTTTTACAGACTTATGTCGACGGCTTTTGTTTTTGTTTTCTTGCATGAAGCAAAGGCAAGTCTTCATTGTCAGGAATAAACTGGTGGGAAGATGCACTTGGCTGGTTTACTAAGTGTTCACACCAGCTTTGTTTGGGCCACTTTAATCAAACTCTGGTCCGTTTGACTAGAAAGTCCAGTTCATTTGTGGAGGTGTGACCAAAAAAACCAAACTCTGGTCCACCTAAAACCTTGGTCCCCATTCAGTTGAAGAGATAATCAGACTGGAGATCGTTCCAAAAGCAGGAAGTGGACTACAGGGCAAGGCATTCTGGGTAAATACAACAAAAACAAACGTGCTAGTCTAGAGAAATTACTTCTACCAAGGATAAAAGACAACTGCTAAGATTTGAAGGCATTTTGTGAAGAAGAAAGTTGCTCTCAGTGTCTTCTGAGGTTTTCCTGCCGTTTCCTTCAGTGGTTCTTGGTGCAGCGCCCCCACAGGCCAGGAGGGGAACATGTTCCTCCCACAGGTTGGGCTGTGTGACAGAGAACTGCACCAGCTGAAAAGAAAACTAATATTTCAAATCTACTGGATTATCAAGTGGGAAAACTTCCTAAATCTCCTTGTCTGTAAAGACCAAGGTGAGTCAGAGTTTTTGCTGACATAAAGTCAGATTTAAAGTTTTAGCTTTGTTTTATGGAAAACTGTTTTGTGAATTGTTTTGGTTTGGGTTTTCTGCGTTTCCTTTCTGATAATCTCTGGTTATATTACTGCTGTTTCTGTATTTTCATCTGTTCAGTTCACTTCTTTGTGTTCATTATTGTAATCAATCATTTCAGCAACATGGCAGCTCAAAGTGTTTTACATAAACAAATGAAACAGATTCTGTCAGGTGTCCGTGTTAAAATCATCAGTGATGTTATTATTATTATTATTTCCACTTTTAGTTTTTGTGCTCTTTTACCAAGGCAGTTTGTATTATCCTCTTTTTCTTTAGTCTTTTCGTTTATTTAGTCTCCGTCCCTCAGCTTCTCTTCTCTCATTCAGCCACAGCTGCTCCACATTCTCCAGTTAGCTCACCTGTCTCCTTTGCCTCAGTATTTTAGCTCCTTGTTTGCATTGTTCATTGCTTGCTGCATTTAGTAACAACTGGAAACTTAAATTTCCCATGTACATGTAATCATGTGCATACTTACTGTACTCCAGTATTTTCCGAGCTGCTTTGCAGGGCTGGTTTTTGCTCCATCTGTATGTGATGTTGAGGAGCAGCGCTGGAGCTCATTAGCGGAGTACCAGGGGATCGCGGCCGCTGCTGCCTCCCTTCCTCCCCTCCGGGTCCCAGCGCTCCACTCTGGGCTGCCGAGCCGCCTGGCCGGCCTCTCAGTCCGCACGCCGCCATGAAGACAATCCAGAGGCTGATGGGCACTTGACACCAGCCCAGGTTTTGTTGTCTATTCCTACAGAATTTGGACATTTTAAACATTGCTTGAATGTAATCTTTAAACTTTAGCATCAGAAAATACATTAATCGATTACAGTTTCAGCTTTTATCAGCGTCAGTGTCAGTCACTTCAAAATGAAGTGCCCACTTTCTAAGTCTGTAACATTAATCCTTAATTATGGATTTGTTTTTGGGTCATTTATATTCACAGCATGTTTGTTATTTTTTTGGAGCGTCTGATTGAGGATCCGGCTAATAATGTGTGATGGATAAAATGCTCGTTTTGTCATCGTTTCTAACTTTACGCTCACATTAATTTAATCTTGGATGAGAGACAGAAGAGATTCAGATTGCCATTTTATGACGTCATGCAGCATGATTGGCTGCAACAAGCCTGATTAAAAAAGCAGAAATGGTTGAAAAACAAGAAAACAGTCAGCGCCTTTTTAATAATTCAGCACAAGAAACAAAACAAAAACACTTCAGAGATTATTTTCCTCCTTTTGCTTCATCTGATGCAACTTTTACAGCTTCCTTTAATTACAGTGCTTGGCGTGTTGCAGCCACTGGTCTTACTGGTGTAAAACCAGAGATTCAGACGCGTGGAGCCTGACCTCAGTGGAGGTACAAACAACCGAACTGGAAGCCTCTCTGACAAATGGGACGTTCATTGGACAATTATCGTTTTCGGGGGGATGGCGAAGGCGTGCGAGCAGAATTTGTCACTGCCACTTTGTGTGTTTAAGGGCGTATTAATCAAGTGATTAATTGCCAGATATTAGTCAGTGAACACGGCCCCGTGTGTTTCCATTCAAGTGCTACGTACTTTTTGCCTCCAAGCGCGTCGGCTTAATTATTAGATTCAGTTTGTGAGGCATTTCTGGGCACTTTTTGATATCAAACATGACTTATAGTTTTTATTTAATGCAAATTTTAACTTTTTGAAATTCTGAAAGGAGTTAAAACACGAGGAATTTAGATTTTAATTCTGCTGACATTTACACAACAGATATTTGGATTTCTTTTAGACGAAAGTAAATCTAATTTTCTAAATTCTGGTATTTTTATGTGAAAAATAAAAATATCTAGACGTAATAACAATTATTTAGACTTTAGAATCTAATTTTCACAAATTAAAAAAAAATATGACTGGATTTGAAGATTTCTGTGTATAATTTTGAGATGAATTAGTTTATTTTTTGTGTATCTCTTGCAAAATAAAGCTTCCAAACAAGCTCTCCACTTGCATTCAGACATTTTCCTGTGTTTTTGTAACTTTGGAAGGACGCCGTAGCCGTTTTTGTCCACCAGAGGGAGCTAAGCTAATGTGTGATGTGAATTTGTGATCCTACAGTACACACACTTTTCTGCTCCAGTTCAAAAACATTTCTAATTGGGCCCTTCTGGTTCCCAGCTCTGCAGAAACGCGCGTCCGTCTTCTCCCAGCCTCCTGTGTCAGACGTACGATCCGTTTTTCACAAATGTGACGTTTTAGTTAAATTGCTAATAGTGCTTACAGGACTCTGCAAACCAGACTTCAAAGGGCATACATTAATACGTACTCTTACTGTTTTCTTTCAGTTTTCTCTTGTATAGTCTCCCGGGAAGAGGAATCCTTTTTTTTTTTATCTTCTTGTTAATAAATCCTGACGTTTCTTTTCCTAAAGGTAAAACACCTCGGCACCAAATGAGGAGCTGCAACAAAAAGTAGAAAATTAAGGATCTGAAAACAAGTGGGCCGAGCCGGATGATCCGCCAACATTAAGAGGCGTGCTTTGAAGAAAATTTCATCAAAGGAGGAACAATATCTGAATCGGTGTGTGTGTGTGTGTGTGTAACGCTGGTGTTAAATACCTTCTTGTTGTTCTGAAATGCTTAAATTCTCAATTGGCTCCGTTAACTGGCATCTGGAGAACAATAAGTGGGATCTGTTAGGGGGTTTATGAAAGGCTTTTAGCTTTTTACGTCTCCTTCCATATGCTGCTCCATGATTGCTTTGCGTCTTCGTATGAGCGCGCGCACCTTGTCGTTCTCATCCTGCCGTGGTGGAAACGCGTCTTGACTTTCTGATGTTTTCAGTTTTCAGATCCACGTCGGAGAGAACGGCAATAATCTGTTGTCTTAACGTGCAAAACTACATCCAGTTGTTTCTTTCTTTTCCCTTTTTTTCTTGTGAAAATAAGTTTCAACTCTTCCTCCAGGCTCATATATTTACATACACTCACCCACTAATATTTGATTATAGCTTTCAATAGGCTTCTTGCTTCATTCTGTCTGGATATTTGATCACAGTTTGATTTTCAGGTCATTCTAGACCCTTAAAGCAACTATGTGAACCAACCATGTCTGAGTTTTTGCCATCTGGCTGTTAAGTTGAAGGGAAATTGACAAATTTTGATTGTGTTCCTGAAACATGCTTCTGCCACCACCGTGCCAAACAGTCTTTACAAAAATGCTTCAATTTAATGAAGTGTTTTCCTAAAGGTTTGGAAAGTGATTGATAGTCAAGCTGCGTAGGTTTGTAATAAAATGTAATCTAATGTTGGATTAAAAGCCTAAATTTGGAAAACATCATTTTAAAGAGTTAAATCTCTTTGGTTAGATTTAACAAAATTATTTCTATTTTATAAATGCCCAAATACAAAACTTGTTGGCAATAATTTTTTTACTGTTTTCTCCAATAAGATTATAAAAAACAAGCAATAAATTTGACTAAATGCAGTTACAGTAATTTGTGAAAGAAGCATACTACAAATAAAAATGTTTTTCAAAAGCAGTATTTGTGTTTGTAAGGTGAAGCCAAACAATTACCTAAAAAATCTCAACTAAATTTGTTGCTTTTAGAGATAAAGCTGCAGTTTGTCTGGAGATTGAAGGCGTCCATTTTGGTGGTTATTAGTTTCATCTTCATCCAGACTTTGGCACAGTTGTGACCAAGGCTGGAACGATTATTGAGATAATCGTCAAGTAATTTAGTAATTAATCGTTAACGAGTGTTCAGACTCAAAAAACACACTTAAAGCAGAAATTAATCCAAAACTGTACAAAAAATAGATATATTTTGCATTTAATATAGAAAACAACCTTTATTTGTTTTACTGAGATCTACTCAAGTGGCATTTTTATTTCCACCAGGAAAAGCTGAGCTTTTCGCTTGTTGATGTTACTGCAGAAGAGGAAAAGGAATGCTAGATTGTTGCACCACGAGCCCTAAAATGTTTATTTTTTATTAAAAAAATGAATTGAGTTCATTTATTTGCATCTTTTAATGTGTTTGTTATATTTTATGTGGAAGGTTTAAATGAATAATCTGCAGAATGTGCAAATTCTTTTTCTTGATTACTAAAATAATTGTTAGTTGTGGCCCTAATGGTGACACTTCTGGTCAACTTGAATCATTTGACTTAGTTTTTGTTCATCTGTTCACTCCAGAGGTCCTGCAACTTTTCGAGGGTTTGGTTGAGAATAGACTCATCTAAAAGTCTTAAATATCTTAAATCGGATTTTAAAAACTTGACCTTTTTGCACAGAGCTCCTCGTTAGAAAAAGCTTCCTGCCTTTTGTCTAGCAGATGCGTGGAGGAGTTGATGACGTTCTCATTTCTGACATTTTCCCTCCCCTCCAACCTGCTGTGACACAAATAGACTTGCTGTCACATGATGTATAGTCAACAGAATGTCAGGAGCAGCAGGCTTTTTGGAAATGGTGTTGGAAATTTCTAATAATATGTGGCAACAAAAGTCTCCTTGTAGATGAAAAAAATCTCTTAAAATGTCTCCCTGATCGCTCTTTAACCAGGTGAGACATGAACCTCTGCATCCTTGTCATGGCAGAACAGGAGCTGTGGTGTTTGGCATTTTCGCTGCAAAGTGTCGGCTCTGACCGCGGCGCCGCGGGCCGTTACCCGTCAGCTCCGAGATCCTGGGCCGACGTTGACGGCGGCGAGGGGAAGAGAGGGGGGTCCAGGTGGAGGTTGATCTGTCAGCGCTGATTTGTCAGGCCTTCAGTCAGCGCCTCTTAAGGCGCCAACGCAGAGGTATGACTGTAGCTCGGATGAAGCCTGCACTTTGTCATGCGACGCGTTGACGGCCATTTGTCTCCTCGCCGATGTCCAAACAAGAGATAGTGTCTTCAGGAGTTAATTTATTGCTGTCCGACCGAATCACCTTCAGGAGCAGAAACGCCCCGGGATGAGAGGTAGAGCAGCAGCTCATCCAGCTGCAGCGCAGAGTTGTTCAACTTTCACTCTCTACTTCAGTTGATTGGATTTAGACTTGAAAACTTCCTTTTTTAAAGTTTTGTTTGTTAAATCATCTTATTGATTATTTCCTTCACTGATTGGAAAAGTCTGGAATTTGATTCAACTGGATAAAAAGATTGAAAATTTCCAGACTTTATTCCCAGATAAGTTGTGCAAATGTTGAATCCATCCATCCATCCATCCATCCACATCCATCCATCCATCCATCCATCCATCCATCCATCCATCCATCCACATCCATCCATCCATCCATCCACATCCATCCATCCATCCATCCATCCACATCCATCCATCCATCCATCCATCCATCCATCCATCCATCCATCCATCCACATCCATCCATCCATCCATCCAACAATTCCATCACTGCTTCCTGCTTCAAATCCCTCCTCTTCCTCTCTCTTTCTCCAGGCACCTTCCATTCAGAGATGTGAGACTTACTGAGCAGCAGGATCATGCAGAGGGACCCCTTTGTGTGTGCGTGTGTGTGTGTGTGTGTGTGCGTGTGTGTGTGTGTGTGTGTGTGCGTGTGCAGGAAGGGTAATTTGCATGCATTGCTCCTGGCCACCTCAGCCTCAGAAGCCCTGAAGAGGTGGCCCTTTGAGCTGCATTGAAAGCGATGGGGTGTATTATTTATGTGGGAGCAAGAGAGAGTTTGGAGGATGAGAGGTAGGAGAGCAAAAGAAAAAAAAAAAACGTGAGAAAAAGGAGACATGACTTGTACTGTATAATGATGACTAAGGGCTGTCAGCCCGTCTTCTATCCAGAATGGTGAACATGTGAATGAACGTATGTTTGCAAGCATGTAGACCATAAAAAGTCAGCCTTAAGGTGAACTCTGGCTCCTGATTTCCCCTGACAGCTGAGTTTATATTTTGGGTTTGCCTCCCAGGTAGCCGGGCTCTTTGATCCTCTAATAATTTTACTACCACAGCTTACTCAAATAAGAGTCACTGCGAACACAACCCGCTTCTGGTTTCTGGTAGAAGAGTATGAATGAGCTCTTAAATGACTTATAAAACATAAAAAAATAAAACTTTGTTATCTAAGTGGTTCCCCTTTCTGTGCAGCATAAAGGATTACAATTAATACCCTTTCATATTTGCAGGGTAGCTATTTAATAGACGCATACATAATGAGATAATTCTCTATTTTTGTTCAAGGTTGTCTCTGCTTCACGGTATTGCAGGATATTTTCCCGCGGCTGCAGGTTCTGCTAACATAACGCTGCCCAAGCTGCTCTGAAACGGCCGAGTCAGCATTTAAAAATGTGAAGCGTATCAACAAACTGAATGATTAATGATAAAAGGTGAGAAAAGTTTATGACTTTTTATTCCTACCCCCATATTACTGTATATGAAATCTAAGTGAGGATGTGGAGGAATCAGCTGATGTGACGTGTAACGCTTCCCTGCTCCAAACATGGAAAAACTCACTAACTCAACTTGAAGTTTGGTATCAGATTGTTGTCAATTTCCAAACTGCGACATCAATATTTGGGCCGAATTCATATTTCAAAAACAATTCATTTACACTCGAACAAAAAGCTTTATGTTTTACTGATTCCACACAGCTTAAGATTGAATTCAACATCAAAAAAGCCAATTATCATACGTGTTTAAAATCTGGTAAAATTTAATTATTTGTTAATGTTGAGCGATTTGATGCTGTTTAAGTAACGTGAGTGTTTATCTTCATAGTAGAGCTAAGAAGAATGTCAAACTGCAGTCAGTGTGAGGAAAATCTGCACAATATATTATTTTTTACTTTAAATGTTTTACAAATCGGCATTTAAATTTAGTTCGAAGTTAAACTAAATACGTTTCCAGTACAAATGTTTGCAAAGTTCTAATGTCGGAAAAAAAACAACAACACAATTTTGCAATTGTGGTGTTTCCATTAAACGAAAAACAATTAAAATTGCATGTGAATATGTTTGTTCATGCGATAAATCATCAAAACAAAATGCTGCGACATCATCCTCCAACCACTTCCTGTTGTCTTCTTCTTTGTGGTTTCCACCAGCAGTAACAGCCAGTTGTGATGTGAAAAAAAGTTTTCCCATTGCAGTTTTGCAAAATAAACCAATTCTGATTCGGCCAAAGAAAAAAAAAAAATCACCTCATCCTAGAGCCAAAACTTATCCAAAAACAAGTTTCAAAATTTACATTATATTAGAAATGGCAAATTGTGAAACTATATAGTCAACGGAAACATAACTAATAATTTTCTTTTCTATTTTTAAATGAGCTGCAAGTGAGTTCAAACCAAAACTAAATGCCATCTGGGGTTCCCGTATACATAGAGTATATATAGTAAGTATAATAAGCCCTTATTAAATTATGTCAAAGTAATCCCATTCTCTCAAATATAGCATCATTTTGACATAAATGTGATAAATGTTGCTTTCTTCCTGTAAAGTTTTACAGGCCAGCAGGTAAGTGTTACCCAGGGACTCTCCAGTCCCCTATAAGGTCCGTCAGTGTGCGCTGGTTCTTAAATGGGATGCTTAATTGTTAGGACAGCCTGTATCAGACTTCATCAAATCCCATTAGATGCACTTCATCAGTCCCAGTGTTAAATAAGATGATATCCCAGATTGTGCTACAGAAGCCGAGCCAGAAGAACACGGGCGGCCAAAGCCTGGGAGCTTATTATCTAAGCACTGTTAAAGTCGGCCCAATTCCCCGCAGGCTAAAAAGATCATTTAAAATGGACTCTGTGGTGCTGGATCCTATTTCTGCCTTCACTGCTCATCCAAAGCATACGGAGGAGACTGGGAATCTTTAAGAAAACCAGAGGGGATGTGGGGGACACTCATACGAGAAATGAATGTAGAGAGAGTGGAAGGAGGGAGGACAGGCATGAATGAAGCAAAATGAGACAGAGATTGTTGTGATCATGTGATGCAGGGAACTAAAATCCACCCACGCATGCATCAACGCTCATATTCTAACCTCGACTTCTCTTCATTCTCTCCGTCTCTCTCTGGCGTTTGGGCTATAAATAGTCTGGAGCTGAGCTGCTGCTGCTAATTCCTTCATTCAGAGAGCAGCGAAAGGCAGAACACACCGGGCCTTTCAGGCATTCAGGCCCAGCCCAACAGGAAAACACAGGAACAGACCCGCCATGCTCCTCCTCAAACACTCCCTGCAGCTTCCTCTCAAAGTGTTTCCTTTCTGAAGATCCCAGTGCGTTCACTGTTGATCCTTCAGATGAGTAAATATTCTTTAAATTACTAAGTACTGCTAGGGCTGCAACTACCATTTATTTTAGTTATCCCTTCAATTATACTAATCCATTAAATGTGACGACCTATTATGCTTCTTTGGACAAGTTAGGAAAATTCCATGGTCTATACAAAACATGTTCAGTGCATTTTTTGCACTAAATCATTCTTAGAAAAATGAGATTTTAGTCTCAGTTTTCAGCTGTTTTAGGGCATTTTGTCACTTTAAATCCAAATAAGCTGCTGCTTTCCACGCCTCCAACTCAACATTTACACTCACACGTGAAAATGGCTGAAAACAGATGCACAATTATACAACCGTACATCTTTGAAAAGCAGAAGTGGAGCCTCCTGCACAACCAAAAAGAATGCAGCAAGTGGTNGGGTTGCTAGGTACCGGGGTAGAGCTCTGCTTGGGTTGCTAGGTAACGGGGTAGAGCTCTGCTTGGGTTGCTAGGTAACGGGTGGAGCTCTGCTGGGGTTGCTAGGTAATGACCAGTGTCTGCTGAATTGTGACTTTACATTCCAGAGGTTTTTAAAACGACTCATTTTCCAGGCACCAAGAAACAATAACTTCTTGACAAAAACTAGCTGAGTTGTTTTTTTTTAAGAGGTTGGGTTGAGTTAAGAAGCAGCAGAAACCCAAATGGATCTCTTCAGTCTGTGAATTTTGCATAATATGCCCCCTTTAATTGAATTGTAAAACTGGCACTTTCTGCAGATTTTTTGTTCAATCACTTCAAGAGTTTTTCCATGTCCATCCATTGTAAGAAGTGAAGAATTTTCACATTTGATATGCACATCCTGGGGTCGTCTGTGCTTGGCCCACTGTTACAACAGTTTGGACAGAGAGCATCATCAAGGCAAGACCCAAAGAGAGAAACTCAGAGTTAGAGCCAGACATGGAAACCAAAAGCCTTTAAAATTTCTGCCATGTTTTACCATGCATCACTTTTTCTCTTTACATTTTAAATCCACATTTGATTCGTCTGCACAGTTCATGTCTGGATTTAAGAGCTGATGTCAAAGACGTACGAGCAACGAGGACCAAAGCAGGAAATTCTGACAAACCTCATTTTTTATTTTATGGGGGGAGGAAGTTGGACTCTCCGCAGTTCAAATGGACTCACTAATGTTTCTGTTCATGCTCAGCCATTCACAACCATTTATCTCACAGCAGTTTGATTTTACAGGATAAATCTGCAGAGAGAAATCTAATTTCTTTTAGGGTTACAACATCCTTCATGGTTATTACCCAATTTCCAAAAGACCAGTAAAAACCCTCCAAATAATATTTCTTCTTCATCCAATTTTTAATTTCAGGCTGCATTTTCCTTTGCATATTTTACTATTCTCTAAAAAAATCAGGAAATAGGTGAAATTTTCAAAAAATCCACAAATACTGAACTGTGAATCAGCTGAGATCTAATGTATACAACT
The DNA here is from genome assembly GCA_903066825.1 of Alfaro cultratus. NCBI lineage: Eukaryota > Metazoa > Chordata > Actinopteri > Cyprinodontiformes > Poeciliidae > Alfaro > Alfaro cultratus. Next base: position 52,260 of record CAEFZX010025584.1, read on the forward strand.
GCATTCAATTCACTTTCTTTCCAATGTCGAGGTACATTTAATATCCACTAGAGGGCAATTCGTATTAGACCCAGCAGAAAAAGCATTCACTGATAATAAATAGAGTAAATAAGGTAAAAACCATCACAGCAGAAACATATAAACATAATTACTGATAGATACAACATTCAACAAGAACAAAAGTTAATTCTTAAATATTTTTGGCTCTGCAGCTTTTAGTATATATAAACTGTAAAACTGTATTTGTCATGAATTGATGCTAAAATAAACTGAATTGAATTTCACAGAAAGACTCCCCACTGTCACCACATGCTTGATTACATTAATGAACATAAAACACTGTCTGCTGGTTTGTTCAGACAGACAGATTTGTATTTATTATAATATATTTAAAGTTAAAAACAAACATGGAAAACCAATATTTTGTTTTATACTTTTACCTTTTGGTTTGTTGTTTTGTTTATATTTCCTTCTAAATCATGTAAAGCTCATTGAACTGCCTTCTTGCTGAAAATGTGTTATACAAATCAAATTCCCTTACCTTAGTTAAAGTGAACATTGTATCACTTGGAACAGTTTTCAATGAAACAAACTGAACCAAATGTCACTGAACTTCTCTCTATTATGATGCGAATACAACTCATTTTTGTTTAAAGTACTTTTCCAGAAGTTGTATTGTTTCTATGTGGAAGGAACAACTTTCCGAAAGGCAAACAGAAGACGTGGTGTTGTCTCGTATGACAGGAGAGAATGTCAATAAGCGAAAAAGAAGAACAAGAAGACGATATTCACTTCAGGTGCAAAAACTGAGACGGACTCCATAATTTGACAGGAAGGCTGCAGGTGTTCTGACCTCCAACCTAATCTCCAGATCCCAAACTTCAATCAGACTCTGCTTCTTGTCATGTCCTTGTCTATTTTATTAAAGACTCAAGTTTGTCTTTCCGTCGTGGAGTGCAGACTCGCACTAATGAAAACTGTAGGGTGTGTGATGAAGGATGTGTGAGCTGCATCGTTCATTCCTGGCTGTAGAAAGATGTATGATCTATATTTCCCCGCCTTTCTCCCATCTTTGCACCGTGACACGTATCCACTGAGCCTGCCTGGAGCGAGTGCTGATACAAAAGAGCTAGAAGAGAATAATCAAGGATTTCCCTGACATGAGAAAGAATGTATTTCATATTTCCACTGCTGCTTGCTGGCATCCTCGTCTCTCTTTCTATTATTTATCTCTTTGTTTTCATTCGACTCCGGCCCTTTTGACGACGCTGCAGCATGGCCCAGCGGACGCCGTGAGCATTATTGTATTAGTATTGAACTCCTCTTGATGAATCTCCGCAGAAAATTGAAATATTGCAGGATGGGGAGACTCGGGAGTTTGAGCTTGATGCATGGAGATAGATGAAGTATTGGATGGAATAATTTATGGGGCGCTCTGCTCGCACCCTGCAGCTCAGCCAAAGAAGCGCATCGCTGACAACGCTGAGGTTAGCAAATCAAATCTCCAAGGGCTATCTGGCAAAACCAATGCGACGCCTTCTTGAGGCGACTAATTGAAGAGAGCGAACATCTTAAAAGGGGCCTTTGTAGCAGTTTATTGGTATGAAACCCAAGCTTACCACACATTAGGCTGGTTAAAAACATGGTAAGTGGCTGATTTGGCTCAGACAATGAATCTGCTGATCAGCAGTTTTAGAAATGAGCTGCAAAAACAATTCGGTCATCACAACAATGGTGCTTACAGATAGTTTAATGGCCTGAAAAATACTAATTAATTGCTAAATCCCAAATGTGGTCTTAAATTAAACTAAGAATACTGTTTGATTGACTAGCTGCTGAAGCTCTACGATAATGAATCCTCCACAATGGGCCATTGTTGGAGGGTACAATGTTGATCAATTTGACTTTCTTAATATTAGGTTAATTTATTTTCATTATCTGCATTTATATGATTACTTAATTTGATTTAAAATGTGCAAAAGACAAGAATTCAGTGGTTTTTGAATGGCAAGCCAACAACAAGCAGCCGTTGTACAGAACATGCAGCGGTAAAACCAGCTGACCAAATGTCCTGGAACTCAGCTTGGGTTGCTAGGTGGAACTCTGTTGGGTTGCTGGGTAACGGGAGGAACTCTGCTGGGTTGCTAGGTAACGGGAGGAACTCTGCTGGGGTTGCTGGGTAACGGGTGGAACTCTGCTGGGGTTGCTGGGTAACGGGAGGAACTCTGCTGGGTTGCTAGGTAACGGGAAGTGACTGCTAATTTGTGACATTACATTCCAGAGGTTTTTAAAACAGCTTTTTTCACTAAACACTAAAAAACATGAACTTATTGCCAAAAACTACCTGGATGTTCTTTTTAAGAACTTGGGTTGTTTTTATAAGCAGCAAATGGAAATATAAAAACATGCAAACTGTGAATTTTGCATAATAAGTCCCATTTAGTTGAATTGGAAAACTGGCACTTTCTGCATATTTTTCATTTAGCCACTTAAGCATTTTTCCATGTCCAGTAATTAAATTGCCTTTGTGTGGAAGAGGGTATAGTTTAGCGCTGTAACTTGTGAGGTCCACTAGGAGGACTCAAGAGTATTGAGTGCTTTTTTCTCACTCAATACAAGAGATTGAGTGGAAGAGCAGTGATTTTGTTTCCTGTGATCATTTCTTTTGCTATTTCCCTTCTTTTGAGGTAATTAATGGGGTAAGAATTGTAAGACAATGCTAGCTGTGTATGTATTTAGTTTGCTTTGCATCACAGAGTAGTTTGTTTGGCGCTAATGTGCAGCGTGAAAAGTATTCAGCTAACTAGTTTAGCTTTGTTACTAACGGCAGAAGGCCTCATGTCCCGTTTTGGCGTCTGGCAGTTTGATTTGTTTAAATAAGAATAATCCGCTGCCTACTTATGATTTCTGTACAGTTGGTACAAGTAATGTAAAACATTTGGTTTTGTTGAAAAATAAAGTTTAAATAATTTGCATTTAAAAAGATTACACAAAAATGGTGTGCAAAAATGTTATGATTATAAGCTGCTCTCTTTTAGAATATTTTTGTTTTGTTGTCTGAATTACACTCGAGTGAGTGGAAGAGCCGTGATTTTGTCTCCTGTGATCATTTCTCTCGCTATTTTCCTTCCTTTAAGGGCTAACACGACCATTTACACGTTTACACTAGAATCAGCTTTAGCATGAAGGCTTGCTCCGTGTTAATGGCTGCTGACTGCTGAGAGAATCATGGGTTTTTCTGCAAGCTTGAGGGCGGTGGGGGTCCTTCCTTTTCCCTGCCTCGTCCATCGATCCAGCATGACTCCGTAGGAGCCACACGAAAACCTCTTTCTATGATTTATGGGATGTTGTCTCCAAGGGAACCAATGGAGACCCCAACCTCCCTCTGTTTGGTGAGAAAGAGCACCCTGCCAGCTTCCCTTAGGCCTAAAACATAATATTATAGAACCACAGGAAAGGTGAAACAAGATGGGTAATAATTAACACTGCACATAACAGGTGAACTGTGAAGTAAATTTTCTACTGCAACCGGTGGAAATCCAAGACCATCCATCACTAACATAGGGTGGTGAAACATAATATTTATAGGGTGGAAAGGTTACAGAGTATTATGTATTATATATGACTATGCACAGAGAAGGGAATAAGCCTTAAAAACAGGACAGGATGCATCAGGCAGCTTGACAGGTTGGTTGCCCCTAGAACCTGCAGAATTCATCACGATCGTTGGGATTTTAAACCTAGAGTCAGTGACGTTGAGGCACAGATTCTTAGGCGAAGCATATGAAATGTTGATGGACAACTTCCATCTAAAAACTAAGTTTTGGTGCCAGTGTGTGGCGTTAGCTTCCCAACACATGGCTTTCTTTGCAAAATGTGCTAAACATTTAAGTATTAGATAATTGCCAAATGATACCAAAATGTTTATCTATAAGCAAGCATGCATTCATGTCAGAGTGTTTCCCTTTTGCAACGACGGCAGCATTACGAAGTAATTCTGCAGGATTAATCCACTTAAAACTGGAGGAGATTTTAAAGGATTCTGTCTAAAGGGTGACCTAAAAAAGGAAAGGAGAATTCAAAAACGAAGCCTCCGGAGGCTGGAAGAGAATGAAAAAAAAGCTAAATAAAAACTGGAGCATACTCAATGTATATGTGCCATTATGCGACAAGCTCAGATTTAACTACTGCCCAAAACCTGATGTTATCTTTGGTCCCCTAATCCAATTTACCAAAGTCCCTACACTGCAAAAACACAAAACATTAGCTAGTAATTTTGGTCTATCTTAGTGAACTTGAAATGAGACAAAACTAATTTACAGGTAAATTTTCTGGAGCTTAATATTGATCAAAAGCCAGATTATTTCGCTTATAACAAGACATTTTTCCCATGTTATAAGTGAGGCAATCTGTAAGTGGAAGTAATACTTTTTAATCAATATTAGGGAATTATTTACTTAAAACAAGCTCAGATGTTGCTGAAAAGCTACTTGTAATTTAGTTTGGTGACTCTTTATTTGAAGGGGTTTGCATTGGACTGATATGACACTGTCATGAAGGAGTCTTCATAAATATCCATCACTGTTGTCAGAAAATAATAACACTTTTAATGCATGTTCAATGCAACTTTTAATGCAATTTTGTATTAAAAGTGTCATTATTTACCAAATAAGTCAAAGCTGACACTTAAAATAGACTTTTAATGGATGTTTTATTGCAACTTTGCTTTAAAATGTCATTTTTTTTAAGCAAATAAGGCAAAGTTGGCAGTTTTAACGCAAGCTTTAATGCAACTTTGCAATAAATGTGTCATTATTTACCAAATTAGACAAATTTTACATTTGAAATAGACTTTTATTGGACACTTTAATGTAAATTTGCATTAAAAGTGTCATTATTTACCAAATGACACTTCTGATAAAGTGCTACCATTAGTTTTTGTCTTATTTTGAGTATACCAAGATATTTGGACTAGAAACTAGACACAAAATACTTTGTAAGATTCTGTGTTTTTGCTGTCTATGTCCTCCTCTCAGCAGGAGCTGGAAACAAAATATTCAGAACAAGAGTGGGAGGAAAAGAGGTGGAAAACAAAGAGATTAACCTGCACACACCACACTAATAATGATTTCTGGCACCACTCAGGATGCTTGGTGAATACTGATACTCCATGCAAATAAATTTCCACAGTCAGAATCCGTTTTACATCTGCGTGACATTTCCACCAACAGGGCAGGATGTAAGCAAGCTGCTGGTACAGTTTGTACCATATACATTCCTGTATGTGTTATTTTACATCTCAGACGACGGGGAGGAAGAAGTGTGTGTGAGATGTGATGCGTGGCGTCATGTGCTGTTTGAGCCACAGAAGCTGAAAGTGGCCGTGACGAGGTGTTGAGGGCTGCAGTGTTGGAGAGGAGGGGGAGGAGATGGCGTGTTAGAGCTGTCAGGAGACGGGAGAGCAGAAAACTTGGAGTGAGGGAATGTTCAGAGTTCGTTATGACACAGAAACCAACGACTTCAAGGAAGGAAATAAACAGGACAGCGTGTAAATGGTCTTGAATTGGACCAATTTATTTCTTGGCCAAAGTCCTGAGATGAATTTTCAAAAGTATTCCTCCCAGTCTTTATTTCTGGACTTTGACTGGGCCATTTTAACACAGTGCATGCTTAATTCTAAGCAATTTCTTTCCATACTGCAAAAATACGTAAAAATAAGTATTTTTGCACTAATATCTAGCGCAAATATCTAAGTACACCTGAAATAAGACAAAGTATACAAGAAACTTCTTAGCAAGATATCGGAGCCAATAATTCCTTACAAAATAATGTAAAACTGACCCTTTTTAAGCTTCATATCATGTTATAATGTTACTCCCTCATCAAAAACCAGCATGTTTCAGAAATCCTTAAATCTCCATGGCAACCATTCAACTGTCCAAAACGTCTGGTTGGACCTAGCTCCTCCTTCGAGATGCAGCTCCTCCTCGGGGCAGCAGTTCCTGAGCTTCTGCCTCACAGATCAGCCCTCACCCACTCAGCTCCTTCAGACTAGCCAGCAGCAGTTAGCAAACACCTGGTGGAGCTGAGTAAAAGCTGAGCTCATTATAGGAGCTACTTCTCAGTGAAAAAAACTTGTTAAAGGATTGATAGAGGAGCGATGTGATGAGTTTTAGAAAGAGCAGGAGTTTTTATGGAGACAGAAGCCCAATTTCAAGGAATAAAATGACAAAATCAAATTTGTTATAAGTCATATTTGATATATTTAGCATTTTTGCAACAACTGAAGTTAACATAGTTACTTGATTTTGCAGTAAAACACACATAACAGTCCCTATAAATTAGATTTTAAAAAAGTACTAGTTTCACTGACAGTTTATTTTACTTATAATGAAAACTTTTTCATCAATATTAGGGAATTAGTCAATTAAAACAAGACCTTATCTCTTTCAGAAAAGTTACTTGTAAACCAGTTTTGTCTTATTTCAAGTGTAGTAAGATATTTGCACTAGAAACTAACAATACTTGGTAAGATTCTGTGTCTTTGCAGTGTAGTTCTGGCTGAGTGCTTAAGTTTGTTGCCCTGTTTCAAAATAAACATCCACCCCAGATAAAAGTCTGAATACCAGATATATTTTAGCTACAAACTTCATGTTGTATTCCTGCGGATGAGAAACATCCCCACAGCATGATGATGCCACCACATGTTTTATTTTGAGCACATTTGTAATTGAAACACAACTAGAGATGTGCAGAGACACCACACTTTGGGTTTTGCTTGCAGAGCAAAATGTTTACAAACAGAGAAAGGTTTTGATATGGCAGTCACCCAGGGCGGCACTACAAAGGGGTGGAGCGCCCAAGAAATAGAAAACAAAATAAGTTTTTCTTTTGTAAGGCACAACAGGCAGTTATCTGGCAGAAGGAAAACAGAATCAGGTTTTTTTGTATTTCTATATTTGTATAATTGTCTGCAATAAACAGATATTTGACAGAATATTTCCTTCATAAAATCTGCAGCAGGACTCCTACAGACTTACAGAAAGCTTTGTGTAGCTCATACAGGAGATAAGGAAGAAGCATCAAATTTCTAACATGTTATCAAACACGCTGCGCTGCAAGCCGGAGCGCCGATGGAGGCTGGGAGACTTCTTATCGGATCCACTGAAGAAAAAGAAATATTTTTCTTTTTTATTGCCTTCACCGCGTGTTGTGGCTAGGCAAACAGAAATCTCCACAGAATCAGCAACAACAAAAAAGGTTCATGCCACAAAAAATTAGATAAAAGTCAAATATTTTTCCTCATAAATCACCTGCAGACTCCAGAGGAGTCAGACGAACTATTATTCAGTCATCAGCTTATTTCAGAAATCATTTCTGCTTTGGTCCTCTAACAGAACCAAAGCAGATTAAGAGTCTCAAAACAATGCTTATCACATCTCATAAGTAATAACACAACTGTACTGATTTTGTTTGCGATTTATCATTTGTGTTTTTCTGTTTTTGCAATAAAATTCAGTTATGACTCACTGGAAGAAATGATATTGTGCATAAATAGAGCGTAACTGCTTGAAAAAGGCAAGATAAATGCAAATAATAAATAGGTGAGGTAAAAAAAGAAAAAGAAAAGAATAGCAGAGCTGCTGGTGTGTTTCTTTTCTGAATATCTTCCCAACAAAGCAGCTCCTGTAAGCGATGCCATGATGAGTTTTGTCCTGGGATTGGATTAGGAAAATTAAGACTCCAGCAACTTCCTGTCAAACTCGTTATGTGTAAAACAATCTTCTTCTTTTTTAAAATGCATTTTAGGGATTAAAACATATTTAAAAAGTAAAACACAGACCTCTTGCTGTAATATAACAGGAAAAACTGAAAACAAAACAGTAATAAAGGAATCTCTAAAGATTCTGTCAACACTAAAAAGGATTGGTTCTAAAAAAAATATATCTTTAATCTCCAATTGCAGCTGTGATCTAGATATTTACTGGATTTGTGTAAATAAACTACAGGCTGTTTGAAAACTCAAAAACAAACTGTAGTTTTGGGTCTAAATAAAAGATGTAATGGATCTCATTTTAGAAATTACAAAAATTCTAGAAGAAATTTTAAACATTGGTATATTTATTATGATAGCTACTGTTGAGTTACCTTAACCTCCTTTATTTGAACCTCTAATCACTTTCTGATATTAATCAAACCTAATGCCTGTTGATGCATATTCCACACATACCAGTAATTATATTTGAAACACTTTGCTGCCATCTAGTGGCTGGAGGATTCCTCAAACATGCCTGACGTGGGTAACTAGCAAACTAAAAATCAGTGTTCATTTCTATTGTATGAGCCGTATCAATAATTAAAATCACTTCTGAATTTATCATCTACTCAAAAACACAATAAAAGCTTTTGTTATAAAAATGTAGATTCATTTGAGCAGAAATTAATATTTATTTTGAGTATCTCTTAAACAAAAAACCTTCTGATTTAAGGTCACAGTCAGATATTCCAGTTTCAGCTCGTCTTTAACTATACGTTAAGTCTTTCCTTTTTTTCCTTTGGATTTGTTTTAATGCTGTTGTATTAAAATTAAAATAAAACTTAACAAAAACTAAAAGTCTATCCTGATTTATCTAAAATGCTGATATGAAACAGATCAATAAACCTTTAGAGAACAAGTCCGCTGTTTTAAAAGACTGCCTACTTATTATTTTCTTAAACAAATAGACACAGTCAAGAAAAAAGTTTAATAAAATATGAGGACAACTGAAGTTTTACAGAACTTGAATATTAAGGTTTACAGATGGCCAGCAAGTAAGAAATGCAAAAATACAATCTTCCACCAAACCTGAACTCCAGCAGAAATCTTTGACAACAAATATTTTCTTTGTGAAAGTTGTTATGGAGACATTTCGACTTTATTGAAAAGCCTGCTTTCCAAAATGCACAAGAGCTGATGCCCATGCAGCCAGCATGGATTACTGATGATTTCTCATGCCAGAAAAATCCATTTTGCAGAATGATCTTGTATTGTAGCTCTTCAAGAGAAATTGGAATAATATAAAATATGTAAATCAAGTCAAAGCTGTAGAAAAACAAAGATCAGAAATGAACCAGAAACCTCTGATTGTCATAGCTCATGATTTCTGATTAAATGCACTTTTAGACAGAAATCACAGCTAATTTTTACAAGCATGAACACTTTTGTTTTTCACAGTGAAAAAACCAACATTTGCTCTTCTTAAAATGAGAAAAATTTCCCTCAGCCAGCTGACTGACAGTGTGCAGCAACAGAAGAATTAGACTTCAGTTAATCTGTCACCTTACCTGCATCTCCTTAAAAGTAGAAGTCAAAGAAAAAGTAGAAGTCACAGAAATTATTGGAAACTTTTAGAAGATTTGAAACTGAACTTTTTCTAATCATAGTTGTTAGGAGAAATGCTTTCTATTAAAAACACAAAAATGGTGCAATTTTTACCTGTTTCTGTTCATTTGAGCAGCTTTTTTATTCAAACTTCAAACATAACTGACAAGAAATGCTAAAAACATTTAACTAGACAATTACTGTGCAGATGCAGCATTAGCATGGTGATCACCTACTGAAACAATGTGGAAATTTTATATTGATTTGATTTATATTGATGTCATATTTACCAAAAAGTGGCAATAATGCCTTCAGATCTACATATTCTACCGTTAAAGTAAGTCTGAAAATGTCTCGTCTATAAACGAGTTTTGAACAAACAAAATCCTGCAGACCAAAAAAGAGAGAGAGGTCTGCTTTCGCTACCAAAAATTGATGATGAAAATGTATTTCCTTGTGTATTTACAAGAATTTTGTAAGATTGGAAAGCTTGAAAGGCACAGACACAAGAACCAAAGCGTAAATGCTTAGTAACACAAACCCATTTGTTCTTTTCTCCACCAACCCCGTAACTTCACAGAGCCAACTTACCGTCCTCTGTGGGCACGTAGATGTTGAGGTAGAGGCAATCCTCGCTCTGGTTCTGGATGTATCCCGCCGCCACGTCCAGGTTATCCGTGAACCAAACCGGAAGCATAATCTCCGGCAGAACGCCGTGGATGTTCTGAGGGCAAACTGGGGCAAACTGGGTGGCGTTGCGGATCTCCTGCCAGGACCCTGGCGCCTCCGGCGGCTGAAACCGTCTGTCTCCGATGGGCGCCGTGGCGTAGGGAACTCCAAGGTACTGCTCCACCGGGCCTAAAATCTCATTGTTCAGGTCCTTCTTGACGCCTCTGAGCTTGCCGTAGTTGGTGCTGACTATGGGATGCTTCGAAGGGTCCATTCTCTGGCAAGAGGCCAGACTGAAAAACAAGACGAGGCTCAGCACCGTCATGAGGCAGCAGTCTGTCACGAACCTGAAGGGTCTGGTCCTGGACAACAAACCCCGCCGACTCTGTTTACTCAGAGTTAGTGGAAGGTTGTTCATGGCTGGAGTCAAAGAGCTCAGCCACCTGCTTCTAGTCTGTTCTGTCAGTTCGGTCCAGCGGTGAGGAGGGTAAACCATAACAAGATAAAACACCAAAATCAGACGAACTCTTCAATCAGCGCCAGGCAGAAGGTAAGACGTTGGCTTTGGCCCTCGGTATGGTATTCAGATCAGTGGTGAAACTGATTAGAGGCGATCCAAAACACTTCTCCAGGCATGGTTCTGTTGCGTTCCATGCCTGTCCTTCTCCTGTCGTCCGGATAATTGGATTGATGAAGGACTGCAGAGTGAGAAAGAGGAATGGGAGGAAGAAAAGCAGATAAGAATGTTTTCCAGGCATACAGTGTCATTTTATAGCACATTCAAGTAACTAGGTTAACTTCAGTTGCTATAAAAATACTATATATCAAATATGACTTAAAAGAATTTTGACTTTGTAATTTAACACCTTCAAATTGGGCCTCTGTCTCTTTAAAAGTTCCTGCTCTTTCTGAAACTCCACCTTCAGGAAGTCATCACAACATGTCTCCTCTATTAACCCTTTATTGGCATTTTTACCAGTGTTTCACTAAGAAGTAGCTCATGTAATGATCTCAGCTGATGCAGAGCTCCACCAGGTGGTTGCTAATTGCTGCTGGCTAGTCTGAAGGAGCTGCTCTGTGAGATGGAAGCTCAGAAGCTTGGAAACTGCAGCTCAGAGGAGGAGCTGCGTCTCGAAGGCGGGGCTAGGTCCACCCAGGTGTTTTGCACAGCTGAATGGTTGCCATGGCGATTAAAGGATTTCTCAAACATTCACGAAAGAATAAAAGCAAAACTCCAAGTATATTTCTGGTGAGTTAATAACATTATAACATGATGTAAAGCTCAAAAAGGTACATTTTACATAAAACTGCCCTTTTAAATCACGGAAGAAGATAAAATAAATTCAGTTTTTTTTTTTCCATTTTAACTGTTGTCAAGCTGAGGAAAAACGCTATGAAATCAGAAGACTTTCTAAATCTAGAGACAGCACTAAGCAGCTCAAGCAAAAGGGAACATTTATCATGGAGATTAACATGTTGAGGATCAGTTGACATCCATTTCTTACAACCTTTAAAACGTCTCATTTCTCACTTTATTATATTGTCCCATTCAATGTGGAGATTACCCATTATAGACACATTTTAGTGTTAGCTTGGATTTCGACGGAAATATCTTCATTTATACGCTTAAGAACATCAGAGTAGCTCTCATAAGACAGATGCCTCCTGGATATCATGAGGGATGAAGCTCTTATTTCACGAGAATCTAAAGAAAATGGCAGCAATTCAATATCAATAATATCAGAGAAGTCATGCATGGCTAATCGATTCATCTGTCCGTTCGGTTAGCTTAAGATTTGAAGCACAGATCGTTGATGCCTCATTAAGGTGTTCTTGTCTATATTCGTTAAACATTTAAACCTCATTCAAACACCTACACTGAAAAAAGAAAACAAGTGAGGAAAATAAAAGAAAAAATAGTTCATTTGTTCAAATAATCAAAGTGAATACACTACATTTGTTCAGTTAAACACACATGATTTAAGCTTGCATTTTAATTTAAACATACTTATTATTCATTACTTTACTGATCATTTAGTTTTTATGTCCAACAAAAACAAAAACTGAAACTAAAACTGTGCTTCATTTATTTGCTTTTGGGTTCGTAAGTTAAAGAAATAATTTTACCTATTTTGTTACACTAAGCACTTTCCACAATTAGAGTCTAAGAAAAAATATATGATAATATTGATCGTATTAATTTTAGAGGATTTTTTTTCTGGGTGGGATCAATTAATGATTTTATTTAACAAATAAAAAAAGGGGGTGGGGGTATTTTTTTCAAAACTAAATGGCTCCCACTACAGTTTAAAAATATAACAATAATAATAATAATAATAAATACATATTTCTATATATGCGTTCACATCTGAATTCATTAAAGAAAATTTCTTCCAAACTTTTGCTTTCTAACCAGATTCAGCTTAAATTTCAAATGTACATTTAGATGCATGAATCCGTATAAAACACATTATTATGTGTTTTATATATCCAATCATTATCAGAGGAAAAACCCATTCAGTGTATGACTATTTTTTCCTTGTAACAATCAGGACTTTGTGATGCTTTAAATCCACATATCTGCTGTATTTTGCTGCTGAACCACAGCCTGGACATGTCCGTCCTAAGCTGGTGTGACCTGTACTGGGGCCAAATCCTCCCTAGTTGATCTGTGTTTAACATGGCCGCTCATTCCTCCATATTACACACAAATCTCCACGGAGAGCCAATGTTGTCCAGAGCCACTTCGCCAGTCCTCAGCTACAGACTCGGCTACTGATGATTCCTGGATTTTTTTGCGGTTATTAATTTCCTGGAGGCTTTAGGGTTGCTTTTGCAGATAAAGTACAGTAGACACGAAAGGACGGAGAGCAGAGGCTTGAGATTAGGGCGATCCTTTCACTGCCCAGTAAGGTCAAAGGTGAATAATGTGCTCCGATAAGCAGCTTATAACAGGCGGGGGCGGGGGGGGGCCTTTTTCTGTCTGATCGCAGAACTCGGATGCATTTGGTAAGCCTTAACTGACCCACAGATGAATGGGAGACCACTCGTAGTACAACCATTCATGTAATCTGAAGTGGAAATTTTCAAATCCTCGTGCAACAGAACCGGAGTCAATAAAAGGGCGAGGCACGGCAGAGATCATACCAGCAGAACATGACAGGGTCATCCAGGTTGGGTCAATCCCCTAAAACGATCTTTCCCACATCTGGTCACATTGTAGTGCTAAACTTCAATGCGTTTTATGTGGCAGACCAACACAAAGTTTCTCAGGCAGGAATCTCTCAAAAGATAAAAAGAGCGTTTTAATTCGGGAAGATGTTTTTATTTACATTTAATAAAATATACCATGTGAGAAAATATCCATAGCATTCTCACTGATCAGTGGAAAAAGCTTTCTTGGTAACTTTTTGCTGATGAGGTTGGAATGCCTCTTTACCATCACCCTAATCATTTGCTCTACATTTTTTTCATCACGCTTGAATCAGCTCTCTGGCTTCAAAACCAATACACTTCCTCTGACTTTGGTCAAAGGTCGAAGATTTTAGCTTCTGCAATAGTGGAAAAATGGTTTCCAATGTGAGTATTGATGCTTATTAAGGTACATTTTTTATGTTTGAACTATTAAAACAGGCCAGCAGATTTAGAGAAGGTTGAAAGTATTTTCGGGTGTTTGTGACAATTTTCACCATTATTGATAAAGTTAATTTTGTAGATGGTAGCTCCAAATGAAATAAAAAGTAATAAATCAGATTAATTTTGCTGTTTGACAATGGAAAAAGGAATTTACATGAATGAGCCGATGCTTTTGGACTTCATCCACAGTGAAATTGTGTTTATAAGGGGAGCAAGTAAATAACGATATAAACTTCTTTTCAGATGAAATATGACGAACGAACAAGAATTATTTCATGTTTCATGCTGTGAACTTAATCCAGAATGTCTTACATTTATGTATTTTAGAGCCGGGATATTAATGCATTTTTGATTAATTAATCACAGATTAATAGATTAATTTTAATGCAGTTATTTGCATTTTTTCTTTTTTACAGATGGAAGTCCTGAGTTGGAGCCAGTATTGTTTGACGCACAATCGACATCTACTATCAACAGCGACGGACGACGAAGCCGCGTCTCTTGACTCGGTCAAGATTCATCTTTGCTTCAAAAAATGATCTTTGAACGCTGGCAAAGGTTACTGTTGTGTTCAAGTTGTGCTAATAGGAGTTCGCCTATCAGTGAAGCTATTCTAGTAGAAAGTAAACATTCGTTGCTGCAGCACAGACACTAATATCAGCGTCCACGTTTCAGATTTCTAAAGACGTTTTCAAACAAGTTCCATGAATAATCAGGGATCCCTGAAACATTTGAAATCTGATAGTTTAATCTGATAGTTTAATAACTTAAATAGCAGATGAAAAACAATAAATATATCTGTTGTTGAGCTTATACGTCTTTATATTCCATAATTTAGCCACAAAAAGGAGTTTTGAATTAAAAATGTTGCTCATTTTGTCGATGTATGGTTTTGCGATTCATTGATTACAAACCCTACACTTAAATCAAAGCTTTAGTTAACACGATTAAAGTGAACTGGTTTATTTTCCAGATATAAACTGTCAGCAGGTAGGCTATGATACAGCACACATGCAAGCCAAAACACACACGGAAACACACAAGAAAACAAAATAATTATCTCTCTTTTTAATTCACCTTCCTCTCCTTTACACTCTCCCTCTTGATCACTTTAATTATCCATTTTAAGGCCATCATTAACTGAGTTAATGCTGCAGCTGAAGCACTTCTGTGTTTTTGTTGTCTCTTTTTGTTTTTTTCTCTACCTCTCTCAATGCCAATAAAGCCATCCGGAGGAGAAAGTATGAGAGTTAGATGTCCTGGGGCGAGACAGCAGATAATTGGAGTCTATAGACTGATGAGCAGATGAAACGAGCGCAGCTCCTTCATGTAGCAATAAAGTTTATGTACAACAAGATCTTTGAAGGGAGAAAATCCGCGGAAACGTATGGATTCTCTGAGATTGTTATAATTGTGACGCAAACCACGGCGTCTTTAATTGCTCATTGTCTCTTTCTGGTGCAGGGGGTTCAGACGAAAATATACCGCAGCCTGCCTTTGTTCTCCTCAGTGCGGACTTTGTTGTGCTGCCCACGCTCCCTTTCTCTCTTTCTCTCTGTGTGTGTGGATGTACATATATGCTCTCAGAGAAGCAGGGCAGCACAATGCACGCTCTAATTAAACCGCGGAGAGTCTAGAGGCTGGCCTGCTTTGAGCCGAGCCCCCTCGCCGACAGAAACTCAGACACATTCATACATAAAAGAGACGGCAAGGCCGAGAGGCAGAGATGGAAAAAAAAAAAAGAACGAGCGCGAGAGCGACAAACGGCAGATGAAAGGTGAAAATGCAGATGGAGAGGAGACAGGTTTTGGCAATGAAAGAGCTTCTCTCAGATCAGCGGAGATCCTTCAGGAAAGGCAACACGAGGGCTGGAGAGTGTTGGGAAGTGGACACTAATAGTCCCACTTCCATGGAGGGCCGCTGTGGAAGCGCTCACTCTTAAACATCACACCTCCAGCCTGAGTGGGCAGCAGAGCACTCTTCTTCTGAGCGAGCATCTCTGGTAAGAAGCCAAGACGCTGGCAGACTCCAGCCTTCCTGAAAGGACCTGCAGAGTTTCTGGGTGCATCTGAGTGTTTAATTGCTAATTGGCTCAATTAGAAGGTTTAATTGGTCCAGCTTTGCTGTGAGCCACGGGAGAGCTTAAGTGATTGATGAAGCAGAGAGGGAGAGGAGAAGGTGATGCTGAGGCAACAAACGGTTTAAAAACGGGAATATGGCTGATATTTCACTGTCATACCCTGCAACACTTAAAAATGTATTTTAGGTCTAGTTTCTATTGCAAACCTAACTTAGAAGTAACTTTTCATCAAGATAGGAGCTTATTTTAAATCAGTAATTTCTTAAAGGCGACATATTTTGCTTCCTTGAAGTTACAAAGGTCTATGGGCAAAACAAAACATTGTTTTCTTTGCACAAAATCAATCTAAAAATAATGAGATTTTACCTATTTTGATCCTATGTCACTTTAAATCCAAATAATTAGCTGCTGGCCACACACACACCCTCCCCCAACTCAATGTTTGTACTCACACATGAAAATGACTTCAAACAGATGCATAATTATACAACCTTACATCTTTGAAAAGCAGAAGTGGAGCCTCCTGCACAACCAACAAGAATGCAGCAAGTGGTTTCTGGATGGTAAGTGAAAAATAAAACACTTTTGGTTCAGCAGATCAAAAATGTTGGAACTCTTCTTGGGTTGCTAGGTAACGGAGTAGGGACTCGCTTGCGTTGCTAGGTGACAGGCTGAGGATTTGTGACATTATATTCTGGAGGTTTTTTGAAACGCACATTTTCCAGACACCAAAACACATCAATTTATTGCCAAAAAGAATCGACTTGGTGGTTTTCATTAGCAGTAGATACCCCCAAAAAATTACAAAAATGGGCAAAAGGTGAATTTTGCGTAATACAACTCCTTAAATAGTGATGGAAAAGTTCTACTGGCAGATTTATTCACTTGTAACATAAGAATAAAATATCTACTATAAGTTAAATAATCTGCCAGTGAAACTCATACATTTTCATCAATATTAAGGAATTATTTACTTAAAACAAGCTCTTACATCTTTCCGAAAGTTACTTGTAAGTTAGTTTAGTCTTATTTCAAGTATATTGAGATATTTGCAATAGAAACTAGACCAAAACTACTTGGTAAGATTTTGTGTTTTTGCATTGTACTCTCACAAACAGCTTTAAAGGAACAGGTCTACCCCCAAAAATAGAGCAGCGTTCATACACTCAGCGCTATTGCACACACACGGAGCCGCACACACTCATCCATGATTCATGTCGGAAGCAGAACGTTTTCCTCAACGTCCCAGCGGGGTTAGAGAGGCAGGCAGACCGCACAGGTCGCTCAGCCGAAGACTGAACAATAAACCCCACTTCCTTCACCCACCTCCTCTTATTTCAGGATTTAAAATCTAAAGGGAGAACTTTATAAGAGCCACTCTACAGTTTTTCACTTCTTTATCAGCCTCTTTACCGTTGGTAAAGGCTTTTATACGTCTGTGTCACTGGGAATAAAACAAAGAAAATGAGAGAGACCTACTTTACTGCAGGTATTTTCTCTAGAAATAGGACTCGCTTCAGCGACTGAGTTTCATTGCTAAACCTGTGCATGCTGGTTTGGTTCGCTGTTTTCCACAAGTATTTGTACTCCTTCAGCTTAGTTACAACCAAACACTTCAATGTTTTTTATTTGGAAAAATCAATGTGATCAACTTGTTTAATCCCAAATTTCTTCCTGCAAACTAACTGTATGTATTTCAATCTTTGCACATATATAATAAGTTTAAAATGCATGGAAAAAAAACAAGATGAAAAGAGCAAACAGCCAAACGTTTGACACCTAGCATAGCGCCATCTGTGCGGTATGCTAACAGAAACAATGTTGCTCTGTTTACATGAATGCAGGGATAAATTTATTATGTATCAATAGAAGAACATATACAGAGAATATCTTAGTCATACTTGTCAAAGTATTTTATTCACTTTGTCTTTTACAAGTTTGAAATAGGCGTTTACCTTCAGCAGCGAAGGCAGGAAGTAAAGTGTTTTGGGGTTTTTTCAGTGCTTTGGCTATTTTTAGACTCAGTAGAAACCAAACTGAAATACAAATACGTGCAAAATGTGAATTTAGCATAATGCAGCCCCTTTAATACTGATGAAAAACTTCATGTTTATTTCAGTTGTTACATGAAAAAAATGTCTGATTGTCAGTGAAATAATCTGCCAGTGGAAGTCATACTTTCTCATCAATATTAAGGAATTATTGACTTAAAACAAGCTCCTACGTCTCGCTGAACAATTATTTGTACGTTAGTTTTGTCTGATTGACTAGAAACTGGACCATAAATACTTGATAAGATTTTGCTCCATGTGTTCTCACTATTTTTTCTCTGCCCATTTCCTGTCTGATCTGCTGCAAAAAAAGATCACTAAGGCCAGAAAAAAAAAACACATTCTGGTAAATGCGTTAATAGGAATGTGCATCATAAGTTGCACATATTCCAATTATTCATTACATGTATCCTTTTCACATGAAATGTCAATAAAAGACATTGAACTGTGTTTGTAAAGTGACAAATGGTGAAAATGTTATACAGAAAATCTGCAGCTCAATAAATCAAAGTCAAAATTTCCCCCTCCAGTTGGGAGTTTATAAAATAAAAAAGTCCAGACTATGAAAAGTTGCCGTTTAATTTCAGCGACATGTAAGGGCAACTATCTGAAGCACAAAGGTGTTCAGACACCATCAGAAGAAAACTAATTATGGATTTTGATCACAACATGACAAACTATTGGGCCGGGACTCCACACAGATCGATCACGAATGTCCCACCTCTGTGAGAGCAATTATCGGATTCTGTCGCCGGTCGTCATCGCCAGACGGTTTTCGATTACTGCTGCCGGAAATATTCCCCAAACGCCGAGAATGACGAGCATTTACGAGTTATTTACGATTATCTTCAGAAGTGCTGGAATAATCAGCTGGTCTTCGATTGAAACCGATTAATTTTCCCTCCATCGGTTCTGACAGATAAATGTTTTTCTCACTGCAAAAACACAAAATCTTAATAATTATTTTTTATCTATGGTTTCTGGTGAAAATATCTTAGTAAGCTTTAAATAAGACAAAACTAACTCACAGCTTTTCAGGAAAATATAAGAGCTTATTTTAAAACAATAATTCTTAAATACTGATTTAAAAAGAACTAGTTCCAATACTGGGGTTTTATGTTTTTGCAGTGCAAGGACTATTTGTGCATTTATGGAGAACCAAACCTGTCATAGTTAAAAATAAAAGCAGAAAGTATTTGTATTTTTTCCTTTTTCTTACGAACGTTCCCATCAAGAAACTTATATATTTTCTTTTGCATTTTTGTCAAGAAATATATATATTTAGATTATTCTTTCCTTAAATGTGCGGTAAAAGCAAAATAAAATACGTTTCTTGACAAAAAATGCATGCGTATACAAAAGGAAAAACATTATGAAAAAGCATAAGGAAAAAGGAAAGACAAAACATTTATATACATTCTACTTTTATTTTTAGTTATGTCAGTTTTGGTCCTCCATATGCACACACAATTTCACTATGTAATATCTGCCAGATGCTAATATGAATTTAAGAAATTAAAAGTTCCAAATCTACTTTTTTTTTTTTTTTGCATTAAATGAAATCAGTGGGACAGATTATGTAATATAATCTTAATTTATGAATATGTTCCCTTAGTGTGTTTTTTTTAATATTCTAACCTTTTCTTCTAACCTGAAGGAAAGAATAGATTAAAATTACCTCAGAAATGCTCCAAATTGCCAATGAGGCTTGAGGCAGTACATACATTTTTAATTACTTTTATTTAATTATTTAATTTCTTTTTGCATTGATGAGCAACTAGAACATTATTATTACCTGGTATCTGCTTTGTAACTGAATTTGTACATTTTAGATTTATAAGTATTCTTCGTTCGGAGTCCTGCTTCCAAAACATTTAATCGTTTTCAATACAGAAGCTTAAAGTCTTTCCTTTCTGTGACAGATCGTACAAACCTGACCTGAATATTCTGTAAATTCCCCAAAAAATATTAAGTGTAGATGATTTCTTAAAGAAAAGAACACAAAGTTACTTTATAACAGGATAAAAACTGAGTTTTGAAACTCTTCTGCTGAATCACCTTTAATGT
Organism: Alfaro cultratus; assembly: GCA_903066825.1. NCBI lineage: Eukaryota > Metazoa > Chordata > Actinopteri > Cyprinodontiformes > Poeciliidae > Alfaro > Alfaro cultratus. The sequence continues at coordinate 72,124 of CAEFZX010025584.1, forward strand.
TCTCCTGAAACCATTTAACTTTCTTCTTTTCTCAGCTTCCCCCCAAAGACTCTGCTTATTATTATATTAGATTATAACTAAACTACTCCGCCTTTGCAGCAACACTGTTTCTGTTTCTGCTGCAATTAGAAACAGCAAGAAACTTACAGGAGACCATAAAAAGTGAAAAACAACCTTACTAACCACAAAGCCTGTGCAACAGGAAAAAAAGCAATCCTGAACAGCTCATCAACCAGAGCAAAACAATTAAAGTCTTAAAAATTTGTCGTCTGGCTGCAGAAACTATTTAAGAAGTGTGAAATGTGCTGCACAGACAATTAAATTTTGTTTTGCGGGTCTTCTATTTTTAATGTCGCCCTCGTCCGCACACGTGTGAACAATTTTCTCCCTCATTAATTACAACAAGTCTCAGCAGAGAAAATGTTGCACGATTTATTACTTGTTCATTTTTTCTCCTGCAGATTGCAACTTCAAGCCTGATGTCAGACTTTTGATGTTGCTGCCATGAGGAGCGGAAAGGTGGAAGGTTCTGGGTCTCAGCTCTTCTTTCAGGTAGCATGAAAATCACAAGGAGTTTTTAGCATCACTCTCACTGTTGTTGTCATTTAAGACAGGCAAAAGGCAGGGCAGCTTTATTATGTAATGTGAAAACAAGCTTAACCCACTTTGAGAGCATTATTAGTAAATACTATTGAGATTATGCCTCTTCTGTGAATCTAAACGATATAAAATGTTTTGGTTGTGATGATTTGTTGACTCAAGAATTGGAAAATGTTTGATCTTCCACTTTTATGCATTACATATAAACTATAAACAAAAAGCAAAGTAAAATTCAGACAACGTTTAGAGCTGTTCTCTAAAGTAAAATGTTTGGATCTTTCTAGTGTTTCTGTTTTTATCATTCATTCTTTTTTAAGGTTTTGTTGGCTCTAGTGGCCTTTATTTGAAAGTAGTTCGACAGGAAACAGGGTAATCGGAGAGGGGGAAGACATGCGGCAAATGTCGCCAGGCTGGGAATCGAACCTGCAACCACTACGACGAGGACTAAGGCCTCAAGACGTGGGCTGTGCTCTGCCCCTGCACCACCACAGCACCCCTGTTTTGATCATTGTTTCAGTGTTTATTTACTTTTTTTGTGTGTTGTTTTAATAGTTCCTTCATTGTGTTTTTGATTTCTTGGTTTATTTTTAGATTTTGTATAATATATAAACAACTGTAAATCTTTGAAAAGCAAAAGTGGAGCCTTCTGCACAACCAACAGTCATTGTACAGCGCAAACAACAGTAAAACCAGCTGACCAAACATGTAGGAGTTCTGCTTGGGTTGCTAGGTGACAGGCGGTGGATTTGTGACGTTACATTCTGGGGGTTTTGTTTTCTAGACTCCAAAAAACACTTTTTTTAAGCTCTTGTGCTGTTTATAAGAGCAGTATTATTCCAAAAAGATTTAATATTGTGATCTAATATATGAGAGACTAAGGTAGCTTATAGCTTAAAGATGTTTGACTGTTTCTGACGTTTTTTTAAGCTCTTTGGCTGCTTTTAGAAGCGGTTGAGACCCAAATGAAACTACAAAAATCTGAAAAATGTGAATTTTGCATAATAGGTCCCCTTTAAAATGCTTTGCTTCAATAAAACCACATTAGCCGTTGTTGTTTTATGCTGCTGCTCATCATCTTCAGAGTTTGACTTGCTGTGTGTTCGGAGGCGACTATTTGAAGGCTGTCTGAGCGGCTATTGTGGCTAATGTGGTCAAAATGTTCTATTTTTTCAGTTTTATGCCAGGTTGATTTTGAAAACTACAACATTTTACCCTTAAGTAATAATAATAATCAGTGTCTGAATCCTGAGTCCTTGTCTGATATAAATAATAGACATAAAGCTTTTTCCTGAATGTGGTTTGCAGCTGCAGGGCTGAGTAAAAGTTAGTGCCAACTGTTGTCGGATCCTTGGCTGGAGGAACGAACCAAAACTAAGCACCCGCAAGCCTCGATTTCAGATGTTACCTTAACCTAATTTTGGCTGAAATGTTTTATTTCTTTGGTGAAATTAGCATCACAATCACATCCATCACCTTTTGGCTGCAAGGCTTGCTAAGAACGGTTCAAATCCAGAAGCTGCAATAATCCCTCCTGTAATTGTTTCCAGCCTCTGCTTGACTAGTAAAAACACATTCATTGTAAACCAAACGTGTCAAACTCTTGGCCCACTGTAGCTTTTCATGTGGCCCTCTAGACTAGAAATCACATCAAGACGTCCCTCCAGTTTTTTCCACAAAATTCACACAAAATTAACAAATTTTACAGCAAATTTTTCTCAAAATTTCTCTAAAACGTTTTGTTTAAGTCACTACTGCCTCAGCCTCTCTCATGTCAAATTATAGGCCACGATCGATACAGCGAGCAAAAAAAGTTCAGATTTAACATCATACTGTAACATTGTGGTGCTGTTTCTAAATTAGCACCACAAAATCTGTGATTTTGAATGCAAAAAACACAAAACAATCAAAATCAGTGTAGAAAGATTTTCAATATTGTTTAATTTTAAGACACACTTATTGAAAGCTTAAAGAAAAAGCTATTTATTGATATTTTAACATCTTAATGGGTTTTATCAATGCATTCTGGTACAACCGGATCTTTAAGAACATTCAGATTTATGAAATTATCCAAAATAAAAAGTAACTTTAACACTTCTGATGTAAAGTAAACAGGTTGAGAGTCAAAGTCAGACAAAGACAAAGAACATTTTATAATAACATATCTACTCCTGTGACGATTTGTGCCTCTTTTTAATTACAAATCTGTAAAAATGTGGGATTTACTCCCAGTCTGCAGCTTTATGACATGATTTCTGGCGTCCTGAGTGCAAAGTAACTCTAAGGTTAAAGTCGAGCGATTCAACAACGGCGGCGCAGTAAAAAGAATCTGTTTGATCTCAGCAGATGCTCCATTATTGGCCGTGTTTGGCAGACTTGTGTTTGTATGTTTTCCATCCAGCTGACAGCTTCTGTGTGGGCTGTGAATAGAAAAGAGCCGGCGGCCAGGTCAGTGTTTGCTCAGGCTGCTGTCAATCTCAGGCTTTTTTCTCCTATTATTTATCGCTCTGTGTGTGTCAGCCTGAGACAGAAGTTATTAAAGTCAGAGCAGAGCTTAACAGATCCAAAGCTGAAGGCAGGACATACGCTAAAATGAAAGTATTGCTGCGAATATTTGCATGTACGCTGCAGAGCTCCCTCATTTTTCCGAATATCGTAAAATATTCCAACACGGTTTCACGAGTTGTATTAAATTTCAGAGGAAAGCAGCATTGCTATATTTTTATTTCCAAAGCCACAGAGATAAACTCTCTCCATATCTGTGTAATCTGCTATCAGTTACCAACAGCTGTTCTGGTTTTTACTGCTCTCCATGGCGGCTCTGCAGGGCGTCCAGGATTTGCTCAGAAAATAGTAAAAGCTGCTTTTTTTTTTTTCTTTCTATTTTTCTGGCCTGAGAATAACCTTCACAACAAATACAGATTCGGTTTTCTCTGGCAAAGGTCAAAGCACTTATAAAATAACAAAACAAACAGTGCAGCGGCTATTTGAAGGTTTTTGCATCCATCATCCCTCAGTTTTTCTCTTACGGTTTATTTTCCTCATTTTATGCTCACTTTTCTCATCTTCAAATGGTGACAGACTTTAACCTCAACAGACAAAAGGTTGAAATAAATGCGACACAAAATTAAAATTAAAATCATACCAGCTTTTTTGGGAGAAGTGTTTTTCTGTGTACTGAGTTGCAAAAAAGCGAACTCTGGTCCGTCTACAAACCGCGGTTTCTGTTCGGCTGAAGTGAATTCTGACACGGTTTGAATGCAAACGGATCAGAGACCGCCTCAAAAGCAGGAAGTGGACTGTAGCGCAGGGCATTCTGGGTAAATACAACCAAAACAAACACGAGTCTAGCGCCAGAAAGAGAAAAAACAAGAAATCCTACAACCACTAAAATCTGACGCCACTCCATTTTTGTTTACATTCATGAAGAAGGAAGTTGTGCTCTGTGTCTTCCTCAGAGATTTTTCATGTTGTTTCCTTTAGTGGTTCTTGGTGCAGCGCCCCCACAGGTGAGGAGGGGAATAGTGCAGTGTGAAAGAGAACCACAGCTGAAAATGTAACAAATGTTGCAACTTTTGACCTTGGTATACTGTGTGAAAACACCCTAAAAGCAACTTGATGAAACCCGTTTGTATGAACTGACCTTCAAACTCTAGAGGTGAAACATCATCGCTCTATAAACAGCTACAGGACAAGCAGTACTTGCTTGTTTTTTTAAGAGATCCAGCTGCAGGTTTGGTGCATTAACAATGTCTGTTTGATGAATGTTCATGTGCAGGTATGTAGGTCAAATGTAGAGCCTGCATTCACTTCATTCCTGCAACTTTATTGCATCAGAAACCAAAAAAAGCAAACATTTCCTCTGCGCTGCAGCATCCCTGCAAGCCAACCATGTGTCTATCTCCATGCATTGTCCATTGTTGTCTCTCCTTCCTCAGACTCCATGCAGTCTATATTAAACCAGACCGGTGTGACGGTGGAGACAATGGGCTGATGCACTGCCAGCTACAGTAGAGGCACAATGGGACGGACAGAAGGCAGTCTAGATGGAGGAGGTGCTGTCAGCGGATTCACCGACCGGCCACAGGCAGCAAAGCCGAAAGTGCGATTCTACAAGTGTGTTTCTGAGCAAAGGAAGGGATGTTGGGGTTGTGGACCAATGAACCGTAAAATTGGAAACAATGTGTCTGCAACAGTTAAAAGCAAATATTTACAGGGCTTTAATTTGCGCCGAGCTTCCGGCGTGGGTCAGAGCGTCTGTGCGGCGGACGCCAAGGAACTCAGAGGGGTGCGGGCGCTAATTAGACGCAGACGGCGGTAGATTAATCACAGGCTGACAGCAGCCTACCAAGCAGCTCCATCACCTCGTCTGGCGGCAAGCGTATCCAGTCTTTATCGTCTCAATAAAGGCTGTTTAGATTGTGTTTTCTAGACACAATCAAGTAACTATGTTCCCTTCAGTTGTTGTAAAAATGCTATATATCTATGAAATGTAAAAGACATTTCACTGCAAAATTTAACATCTATAGAAATTGGGTCTCTGTCTCTTTAAGAAACTCCTGCTCTTTCCAAAACTCCGTCTTCATTAAGTCATCACATTGCTCCTCAATTAACCCTTTAACAATGTTTTTGTATCACTGAGAACCAGCTCCTGTAATGAGCTCAGCTTTTACGCAGTTCAACCAGGCGTTTGCTAATTGCTGATGGCTAGTCTGAAGGAGCTGAGTTGTGGAGTTGGAAGCTTAGGAACTGCAGCTCTGAGGAGGAGCTGTGTCCTTGTAGGCGGGGCTAGGTTCACTGCTGAACGGTTGCCATGGAGATTAAAGGATTTCTCAGACATTCATGAGAGAATCAAGGCAACACAACAAGTATGTAGTCATTATGTCAAGATGTACAACAACAGAAAGTTGATTTTACATGATACTAACACTGCAGAAACATAAAATCTTATCAAGTATTTTTAGTCTAGTCTCTAGTGCAAAAATCTCAGTACACTTAGATAAAAACAAAACTAACTAACCTGTCAGCAACATACAGGAGTTTGTTTTATGTCAATAATTCCTTAATATTGGTGTAAAAGCTTTTATTCTATTGGCAGATTATTTCTCTTGTGATATAGGAAAAAGATTTGTTATAAGTAAAATAAACTGTCAATGCAACAAGTAATTTTTATCAATATTAAGGAATTATTGACTTTAAACAATGTCCTACATCTTGCTGAAAAGTTACTTGTAAGTTAGTTCATTTCAAGCGTACTAAAATAATTATTGCACTAAACAATGACATTGATGTTTTGAGACCATTTCTAAATAATATTTTGATAATGGCATAAAGATCAGCTTTTCAAAGACCAATGAACTTTAATTTAGTAAATTATCTTCCAGTTCCACTTCATACTGAAACTGGAAGATATTTTAAATATCCAAAACAAAAATATGACAATCAAAACTATAAATAAATGCATGAATGGATTATGAAGAGTCTGTAAACAAAACTGCTCTTCAAAAAATAATAATCATCAGCTCATTTTAATTTATCATGTGATTAATTGACTAATTGCTTATTGCCACAGGGTCAACTAAGATATTTACACTAGAAACTAATTTCTACTTGGTAAGCCTTTGTGTTTTTTGCAGTGTAACACATGAACTGGCGCAGGCTCTCCTCCCTGTCGTCTTGCTCTGATTACTTCCTGCTTCCTGATAAATCACCAGCCATAAATCTCCCTCCTCACCTCGTTTGAGGACAAGCTTGCGATCTGACCCAACATCTGGTCCAATGGGAGCGTCCGGGACAGGCGGAGGAAGACACGGCGCGGCCCTGAGAGACCGTCAGCGGGCCGGCGGCCGCCACCGCAGCATCAGAGCTGCATAAACACGCCACGGTTAAACATGTTCCATATATCATCAACATTTTACCATCTCCTAAGTGGTTTTGACCTTGGATCAGGGTAATGTAGGTTACTGCACGGCACGCGGGAGAGTTTTAAAACCGTTAAGAGAGTTTTGGAGTGGGTCTAATTAGAGGAGGATGAAATGGATTTTATATTAAAGGGGCTTCTGTGCGTCTGATCAGAAACTTTCCTAAGATTCGCTCGCGAATGAAGGACGCTGAACTTCACAGGAGAAGCACAGTATCAAGCACCGCGATGCTCAGAAGAGCGAGCGTCTGATGTGAGCTGCTCTCAATAGATGCAGTCATCAAAAAGTTGATGTGTTCAGATAATTAAATTTAAAAATTACTGGTATTCCAATAATTGTCCCAGATGTAAAAGTTTTACTGATGCTTAATCCATGTGTTTTCTCAGGAGGTGAAAGTTAATCTTTTTGAACCATCTACCAAATAAATATTCTTCACATAAAGATTTTTATGCTGACTTGTATAAAAAACTATTTCTGTGCGTCTAAAGAGAATAAATAGGGCGAAATTGAATTGTGTAAGGAAAGAATTTGTGATTTTTTTCTCAGAACATCAATAAGTTTCCCAAACAGTTCCACCCACTTCAAGCGTTTGACATAATGAGGCAAGTGAATCTTCATCAGCGCAGACAGAGCATCTGCACAGCATAGAATGAGATTTGGCAACGTATGCATCTGGTTACATTACAGTACTAACATCCATAACTGTAACACACATTAAGTTCAGTTGCATTTAGAAACTTTAATAGAACTGATTAATTAGCAAACATCATGTGATTCACTGATTAGCATCGGCTAAAGAACAGATCACTGTTGCAGGTTGTTTAATAGGAAATCGACAGAGTATTGGATCATAATTGGAAAAAATAAAAAACCTTTAAAAAATTTAATTACGAGAATAAAGTTATAATATTATGAAATTAAACTGATAAAATTATGAGAGTAAAGTATAAATAATACGAGAATAAAGTTGTAGTACAATGAGAATGAGGTCTTACTACGAGAAAAAGTAATATTACAAGAATAAAGTCAAAATAATACAAGCATAAGGCTGAAATACTGGATAAGAATAAAGATGTAATAACATAATGTCGAATTAATATTAGACTAAAGTTATTATGCTTTGAGAATAAATTCATAATACTCTGGCAATAAAGCTGCAATATTACGACTTTGTAGTTTTAGTAATTGTATTACTTTAATGACATAATTGTATTTTTTATTACTATTTTATTAAAATAAAAATTTTTAGATTTTTTATTTTCTTATATATATATATATATATATATATATATTTGGAGTATTAGGGAATATTATGCAAAGCCCTAATACTCCTTTGCATAATATAGTCTGGAGATACACTTACAAATACAGATTTCCACACTTTTCCAAACTGTGTAGGAACTTTAGTTTCATTCAATATGATAAAATGAATATTAAATTAAGGGCTGGAGATACAAAACACAGAAACAAAAACCTTCAGATTTCAGTACAGCGGTGAATAAACAGCCATAAAGCTCACTGGACCGAGCTTGTTTCTGCTGTCCAAGCTTCTAAAACAACATATTTTATAATATAAATGCACAGAGTCAGATCGGGCCAGCGCTCCGGGCAAGGATTCACTAAACTGCAGTAATGTAACACAGATCCAGACCAAAACCTACAGAGGATAAACAGAGGGTCAGTTTTAAACTGGGTGAGTAGGACACCGATGGGGAGGATGGCGCCAAAGGCAACGCGAGGCACAGAAACCTCCAACACTGTACTTGAGGGTGGATGAGGTCGAAGCGAGCAAGCGAACGTCGCTGAGGGGAACCGAGGGCGAACGGGGCACAAGCGGCAGACAGGCTCTCGGACTCCGTTTACAGTCAGACGGGAAACGGATCACATTGATTCATGGATTCAAAGGCAGGCAGCTTGTGCAAACTGAAATAAATCAGCAGCTTTCTGGCCGTGTCTCCAGAACGAGCAGATATCAAGACGTCAACAGAAAATTGGAAAGTTTTATCTGAATTTGCTTTTGGAGAGCGATCACGCAACAAGTACGGCTCGGGTTGTTCCTCTGCTGCTCCAGTGTCTATTCTGGAGGAATTCAATCAATACGACTGTTTCTGACTGTTGGTGCTTTTATACAGCATCAAAGGAAGATTTATCTGAGGCTCTGATGTGTTTTGATTCTCTCAGGTTATATTTCGTGTTAGTTTTCTGTTCCTTAGCGAACGGAAATGTACTTGCTTTGCTCCAGCATTTGCTCAGAGAAATACCAAGGAGGTTTTTCTGTCTTTTTCAATCAACAAAGCACCGGCAGCGGGATTGATGTTTGATAATTAATCTGCCCCTCACAGACAACTGGGTCGTCATGGAAACATGCACAAACCAAATAAAATAAAAACAAAACAGTTCAATACATGGGTTGTGTGGGTGTAGAGGAAACGATTGACCTACAGTCTTTTATTGATTAAAACACCAAATATCTCTTAATACTAATATGCATGAATGGCTATGACTGTGCTGATGAAGTTGCATTAAAGTGAACTTTAAATGCAAAGTTGAAAGTTAAAATTAGCAATTTAGCTTTTTTTATCAGTAAATAATGACACTTTAAATGCAAAGTTGCATTAAAACCTGCATTAAAAATGTATTAAAAGTATCAATCTTACATTTTCTTTGGTAAATAACGACCATGTAATGCAAACATACATTAAAACCTGCATTAAAAGTATCAATTTTGCATTTTCTTTCGGTAAATAAACACTTTAAATGCAAAGTTGCATTAAAATTTGCAACAGAAGTGCATTAAAATGGTCAACTTTGCATAATTCAGAAAATAATTTAACTTTTATTGCAAAGTTGAATTAAAACTTGAATTAAAAATCCATTAAAAGTGTCAACTTTACATTAAAAATGAAATTTTTTACCAAATGACACTTCGTTACAACAGTTATAACTATTCATAAAGACTCCATCTTGTTCCTGGAAGATGTTATCTCATGTTTATGACAGTATCATGTCAGTCTTCTTCATATAAAGTGTTACCAAAACGCCTTTAGAAAGCCCGTGAATCAACAAACGGAGAGCAGTTGGAGTCGTGCCTTCATGGTTGCATGATTGCTAACGATACCTTATGAGACTCTGGGATGCTTAAAATCAGGTTAGCAAAGATCTTACAAGGACATGATGCTGGCAGACGAAGTTACTCTCATCTGACTGTTAATCATCAGCTGTGAAGCTGGAGTGGGAGCGATGCAAACACACCGGGTGTGTGAGACAGAGAGGACGACGGCGCGCTTGGCCAGCCTCCATCTTGATCCCGTCGTCCCACACAGATGGTCAGAGAGTCACTGGAGCAGCCGACGTGTTTGACTGTCTGCTTCCCAAACACGACGGCCTAAATTAGTTAATTTCCCTGCAATATTGAAAACTGTCCTGCTTCCTTCTGTGGTTCGCATAAAAAGAAAGGCCAGGATGAGAATATTCTTCTAATGATAATCAGCGGTAATAACAAGCTGCAGCATCTGAACGCATCCACCTCTCCGCTGCAGATCCGCCTGTGGCGACTCATGTGTGAGAAATGAATATTCAATCCAGGTCCTTTAATCCACAACTGAACTCATCTAGAGGAGCAGAGTTTGTCTTACAACAGGAAGCGAGTTGCAGAGTGATCTTAAATATAATCAGCACAATAACAAAGGATTTCTTTGTCGCAGCGATGAAAACAACGAGAAATCGTCACGAAATAAGGTGTTTATTCAACGCAGTTACTCATCCGATGCGTTTATAGTTAGTAAAACTGTTTTCTTCGTGAGAAAATTCTCACTGTTGAATTTCCATCCTTCGCAGTTTAGCAGATTGTGGCTACATGTCGAAATAAAGCAGAAAACAAAAATTTGTCTGATGTTTGAAAATTGTTGAGTAGCAACAGGAGATTAGAGAGAGCAAAGAGGAAAACTTAAAGAAGGAAAATAATTTCAGATTTTCTGTCCCTAAAACTGTGATCAGTGCAAAGGAGAAAATAAATCAGGACAGCAGTTTGAAGTTAATGCTGGAAAATCAACCAAAACACATTTATTGCTAAACATTATTTCAGAATTACTCTTTCTGTCACTGGAGTTTCCAACGATCGTATAATTGCACAATTTGACATTTCGAAAAGAAAATTCCTTGATAGAAACATCTTAGTGAAAACTTTGTGGCTGTAACAAATTTGGTTTCATTCTCTAAACTTGAATGGAAACACATTTTTGTCTTCACACACGACACATGAACATCAACCGGATGTTTCCGCTGCCGCAAACCACGAAGAAGAAGACGACAGGAAGTGGCAGGAGGATGATTACGCTGTAGATTTTAAATGACTTATCACACAAAGACAATTGTTCATGTGCGATTTTAATATAATTTCTTCTTTAATGGAGACTCCGAAATTCCGAAATTGTGTTTTTTTTCTGAAAGTTTTGTTCACATTTTTAAAGGAAATGGAGCTGCTGTGTCTGGCAAACCACAACCCTCCACCTGATGAGGAGGAGGAGGTTTGAACATTCACACCTGCAGAGCAGAATGACTGAATCAGGTCTGCAAACCGAGGCTCCTGCATCATCATCTTCATCTTCTCCAGGCCTCACAGGCAAAACGTCGTTTCAATCTGTTCCTGCTTCTATCTCCAGACTTTTTCCTCTTCTCTTCCTGTTTTCTGACACTTCCTCCCTCCGTCTTCTCTGAATCTGCGCCTCCTATAATCTCTTCCTCTCGGTCGTCTTTCCTCCGCGGCGGCTGAGCTTCAGTCTGAGCGGGTGAGCGGCGTGTTTGGTGCAACACAGCGGGATCCCAAATGCTGCCACTGCATCCTCTCTCTTTTTTAATGGCTCCATTTTTTTAATTCCTCTGAGTTCACCCCAAGTAACTTATTCAACTGCACTGCAAAAACACAAACTCTTACCAAGGATTTTTGACTAGTTTCTAGCACAAATGGCAAAACTTGTAACAAGATTTACAAGTGAAATAATCTACTAATGGAACTAGTAATTTTCCATCAATATTAAGGAATTATTGAATTAAAACAAGCTTCTGTATCTTGCTGAAGAGTTGCTTTTAATTTAGTTTTGTCTTATTTCAATGGTACTGAGATATGTTTGGTACTAAAAAATCGACAAAAGATTTTGTGCATCCAAAAATATAAACAAAAACTGCAAAAACACAAAATCTTACCAAGAATTTTTGTTTCAGTTTCTAGTGCAAATATCAAAGAATATATGAAATAGGACAAAAATAACTTACAAGTAACTTTTTAACAACATATAGGAGCTTGTTTTAAGTAAATATTTCATTAATATTTATAACAAAAACATGGTAGATTATTTTACATATAACATGGGAAAAATTTCTTGCTGTAAGTGAAATAATCTGCCAGTTTAACTAGAATTTTTTCAGCAAAATTAAGGAATTAGAGACGTAAAACAAGCTCCTACATCTTTTTGAAAAGTTACTTGTAAATTATTCTTGTCTGATTTCAAGAGTACTAAGATATTTGCATTAGAAACTAGACAAAACATACTTGGTAAAATGTATTTTTGCAATGTAACTAGGAGGACAAAAACAAAAAATTGCAACCTGTGGGCTTAAAAACTGCAAAAGTGTGTTTATGACTTGAAAAGTAGAAACAATAAACAGAATGAAAGCTGAATGGAGAGAACGGCTACAGATCTGATGAGATTTTTACTAAAATTGACAGAAACATGGAGCAACAGCAGCTACTACACTGCAAAAACACAAAATCTTACCAACTACTTTGGCATAATCTAATGCAAACATATTAGTTAGCTTGAAATAAGACAAAACTACCTTACAAGTAACTTGTTTTAAGGTAATAACTCTTTAATATTGACTTTAAATACATTATTGTTATAGATTATTTAATTTTGTGAAATAATCTGTCAGTTTTAAGGAATTATTGACTTAAATCCTGTCGAAAAGTTACTTGTAAGTTAGTTTTATCTTATTTGAACTGCATTTACTTTTGTGTTTTTACAGTGTAGGTGTCAGTTTGTGCATGCATGTCCCCAATTGCTCCTTTTTTTAGGTCATTTCTTGCTGTTCCTAAGCATCAATTACTCTCCAATCTATCTGTGAAAGCAGCTCCATGCAAACATGCAGTGAAATTAGCGAGAAAAAAGTAGGTTAGTGTTGTTTGTTTTCCACTTCTTCCTCCCCAGCACAGTTTTTGTTGGCTTTCCCTCACTTCCTCTGCACAGCGTCATAAAATATGTATAAGACAGCGCAGCCTGTTTGATCCCCATATGCCGTAATTTGAATGAGATGGATGAAGGACGAAAGCGAAGCATGACCATAAACCCGTTCCTTCAAAGCCGAGCCTCAGCTCTTTGTTTTCATCCATTTTTCTTTGTCATTTTTGCGAGCTGCCTTTGTTTTTGGCAGCCCTCCTTTGTTTTGGCCTCGCTCCCTGCTTCTCTTTTTATTTTCTCCTTTTCATTCTCCCCTGGGTGCAATTTTCTCAGAGCTATATTCCACGCTCAATACTCATCTACTTTTCTCCTAAATCTTGGCGCCGGTGTGTGTTTCGGCCTCTTAGCATGTGACTGCTACAGGCCTTTGACCACAAGCAGAGGACAAATCCTGCTGCTCATAAACCTGTAATCTTTACAGCCTCCGACAAGAATAATGGTCCCTTTAGGCCAGCGCTAGGTGCTAACTGTAAACTTTGACTCCTGTTTTCTGCTGCACGGTTCAAAACTGACAACCTGATGGACTGGGAAACAATTTGAACCAGAGATAAATCGGTGAACAAACTAGTTATAAATCAAGTTTCAGCTGACATAAAAGGCCGAATTGAAGTGTTTTCTCAAAGATTAAGCCACAAAGTTTGATGGATTTTATTAAAATATAATCTGTGCATCACTGTAAAGTAAAGAGGATTAATTCATTTCAGATTTATTTAGCTACAAAACCTAAAAACTTTTCACATCTCTTCGCTGTGATTCTTCTAAACTTGTGGCTCCAGCTCTTGATAATTTTAACAACTTAAAATTATTTTTTAAAAATCACTTAATGTTTTAAATATACATTTAACATTAAAGGTGGTTTAAACTGTTTTTATGTAATAAATTGATATTCCAGGACAGAATCACTAAAATATTCAGCAGTGTTGGTTTAGATCTATTTCATTTTAGTAATTAAGTTCAAAAATATATACTTTGTTTTTTTCATTTTCTATAAATGAACATCGTAAAGTCTTTTTTTTTTTTTTGTCAAAAGTGAATTTGGAAAAAAGTTCAGATATTTGGTTGAAGATTTGTGGCAAGAAGTTGATGTCTACAAATGTTCAATCTGACTGAAGTTGAAGTTGCAAAGAAGAATAGCTGAAATGCTTAGTCTAATGCTTGTATCCTAAAATAAAAACCTGCCACACTTTTCAGATTATTTTTTGAGCCAGATGAAATAATTTCTACGTTACATTACAGAATGTGAAGCATTTTGCTTTTTGTGCTTTCTTTGGGTGTTTTTGGTATAGAAGTGGTCAGACTTCAGTCATCCAGACTCAGCGACCCAAAACCCAAAATATCGCCACAGAAGTCAGAGAGCGATCCAGGATTATGGCCGCACTGAGCCACTGTAATTAATTACAGCAGCCAATAATAATTAAGGCCGGAGAGCAGAAAACTGGCGGCTCATCTGGCATCGGAGCGCAGCCTCTGAGCCCTCTGGGCGCCGCCGGCCATGCTAGCACCTGCTCACAAACTAGCAACAGCAAACAGCTTGGTGTGTAAGAACGTTGGCCGGGGAGCAGTTTGACACGGAGAGAGGCTGCAAAACACACCAGAATCAGCCATGAGCCACTGGCAGCGACTGGGCGCCATTATTATGATCAAATTTAAAATCCAATTAGCAGAGTTCCCAGTCTGTAACATTAAATGTCATATGGACAGTTAAAATGATGGACAGAAGGATGGATAAACCTCGAAAACGATTAAATGTGACCTATTATACTTCCTTGAACAGGTTAGGATACATTTTCAATCTATACAAAAATGTTCATTACATTTTTGGTACAAAATAATTTTCAGATAAGATTTTAGTCTCAGTTTTTGAGCCGTTTTAGGGCGTCCTGTCACTTTAAATCCAAATAAGCTGCTGCTGGCCACGCCCCCAACACAACGTTTACACTCACATGTGAAAATGGCTACAAACAGGTGTGCATTTATACAACCATACATCTTTGAAAAGCATTAGTAGAGCCTCCAGCATAATCAACAAAAAGGCAACAAGCGGTTTCTGGATAGTAAGTCAACAACAAAACACTCGTCTTTTCCAGCAGCCATTGTTCAGCACATCCAGCAGTAAACCCACTTTGAGAGCTTTATTAGTAAGGATGATTGAGATTATGCTCATTATGCTCAACAAATAATCTTAGTGTTTTGATTAAGATTATTTGTTTACTCAGGAGTTAGAAAATGCTTCCACTTTTATACATCACAAGGTAAAGTTAAGACAGACAACGTTTCAAAAGCAAAATATTCAAATCTTCCGGTTTTTGCTATGACCAGGTTTATTTTTGTGTTTATTTACTTTCTTAGATGTTGTCTTAATAATTCCTTTCCTTATGTTTTTGATTTCTATGTATATTTTTATATTTTATATTATATAAACAACTGTAAATCTTTGAAAAGCAGAAGTGGAGCCTCCTGCATAACAAACAAGAATGTAGACAGTGGTTTCTGGACGGTAAGTCAACAACAAAACACTCATCTTTTCCAGCAGCCATTGTTCAGCGCATACAGCGGTAAAACCAGCTGACCAAACATGCAGGAGCTCAGCTGGGGTTGCTAGGTAACAGCAGGGTTTCCCCTTTTTTGAAAATGTTTTAATTTTTTAAGACTTTGTAGTTGGTGTTCAGATATTAATCTTCCAATAATACATCATTATCAAGTGATATTTTCCCATTTTCTGTCAGTTTTAAAAAATTTTTACCTCAAAAGGAGGAGGTATCATTTCCTTCTGTGCATAAATTTAGCGCATTAACCTCTGATTTTGCATCTGAAGAAGATCTAAAAGTGGGTTTAAGATGTTTCTTGACATCTAAGCCAAAAAATGAGATGTTTGAGTACTTTAACCAATTCCCACACAAGGACATCCCAGAAGTGGGTTCTTTTTCTGTTTTATTAGCTGCTTACATCTTGTCCAGCTATGGAAAAAAAAAGAAACAAGCATCACATGTGCTGCATTAATAAAGACGGGCTTGTTATCTACCCCTCATTTGGCAAACCTCATGCCAAACTCGGGAAACTGCCAAAATATTCAGCGCTAATAGCAGCAAATTTAAGCAAATTTCTACCCTCTTCCTGTCTCTGAGAAATCTCCCCTGTGAGCATCTGGCACACTTTGCAGGAAGGTGCAAAATTCACGTGATCTGGTCATGAACACAACTTTCAAAGTTACCTAAACTTTGTGAATTTAATCCCAGTTTAATCTCCTCTCTTATTTTCAGTTCTGGTCACTGGAAGGATATTTTAAGCCTCAGTCAGATTCAATGATGCATTTTAATCAGGAATTACACATATTGTTGATTAACAAACAGTCAGAATTGAAAAAAGGTGAAAATAGGCAGTAAAGTGACGAGTGGGAGTGGAAAACATAAGAGCAAATTAGTGAGCATATGTGGCCTGCTGTCCTGACGCTCGTTAAACAAAACTGATTAAATAAAGAAACTAACCCACACAGAACATTAACCTTCATTCAGATTCATTCTCAATATTATTTCTCACAGGAAAATAAACCTAAAATGAGAATTTAGACCCATTTCTTTTGTGATTTACCTTCGAGATTACAGGATGAATACAAACAAAATTAATCTGAACTGAAAAGAATCACAAAATAATCCAAACTGAACTGAATCAAGTTGAACTGAACTGAAATACATAAAGTTTAACTCAACTGAATTAAACTAATCTGAACGTTGCTACTGGTGAAAACCACAAAGACAGGAAGTAGTAGAAGGCTGATGTTTTTCAATGACTTATTGCTTGAACAAACTTATTTACGTGGGATTTTTTATTACGTTTCTTATTTTATTGAAAAACCACAAATGCGAAACTGTTTTTTCAACATTAGCTGAATATTGACTAAGTTTTGCACACGTTTGTAATAGAAACGCAGCTACTGAAAACAATAAATAAAATGGAAACTGAGACCAATTCAATCATGCAACTGCAAATAATCGGGGTTGTTTTAATTCATCATGTGACTGATTTATTGATTATTAGGAGCAATATGTTCGGCTGCAGGAAAGTCTGCTGTTAATTTCGAACAGAAAATGTGTTATTTAAATAACAAATTTAAACAATTAAATTGTGCAATTTTGAAACTCAGAAGCCAAAAGGGAAATATTCTTATTCATCTTGCCTCAGGAAAGATTTATTAAAGTTTCACCTCATTGTGCTGCACAGACTTGATTTGTTATTAATTCAATAAGAAAAACTGGTTTTAAACTTAAAAAAGTAAAAAAACTAAACATTTATTTAGAATAAACCACAAATCAATAATGCACTTTCTCCACAGGACACCTTAAACTTTAAACAGCAGCTTTTTTCATTATTATCATTATTATAATTTTACTTTGCAGTGTTTGTGAAGAGAAGCTCACATTTCCATCAAACCTTTTATCTAAAATTTTAGTTTCATCTCTTCTACCGTGAGAAATGCGGCAGAAACGAGTCGACTCCTCTCCTCCTGGGAAACAACGCGCCTCTGACTCCACCGAGTGACTCCGCCGCTGTGACACTGAGCCCGATATCAGGGATTAACACCGTATATTGGGGGAGAAAACGACTGCAGAAGCAGAGAAGTGCAGATGGACTCCAACGATAACCGAAGCCAGAAAGAGTCGCTATTAATCTGAAGATGTTTCAAATTAAATGTGGTGAGGAAAAGAAAAAGAAAATTCAATGAGGAGATTTCTGTATAATTCATAATGATAGATATTCTACACAGACAAGTGGCCCCGCTTTACCTCTCAACGACGCCGACATTTGTTTGATGAAAAGAAAATCGTGAATAATAAAAAGGTTAGAATGAAAATGATCTTGCAGTTTAATTACGACCTGAAACACAGAGACTCGCGGTTATTAATGTAATGCTTTGATTAGAGGCGAGTCTAACATTTGTCACTTTTTATCCACACCGGAAACGAGAAGTTCATAATTTTCCATCCCTCCATTTTCTCTGTTTGACAACCAATCAGACGCTCCAAGGAAAATTTATGAAAACTGTAGATTTATATTTCCTAACATTTGTTAAATAATTTATTATTCTCCGCAGAAAAAAAAACAAAAAACGAGTGTAGATAAGAAATTAAGGCAAGTCAAAGGTTGGATTTTTTGGCTACATTTGGCCAAATATAACTAAAAATCCTCTGATTGCAGATTTTTATCCACTTTCCAATCGTCTGAATGTTTAAAACACTTTTAAGGAAATTGTATTTATATGGCACATTTTCAGCAACAAGGCAGTTTAAAGTGTTTTATAGGCATTAAAAGAAAATACAAACAAAACAACAAACCAAAAGAAAGACAAAACGGTAAAAGTATGTTTAATGAGAACAAGAATATGTAGACCGTAGTTTATGAACTAGTAGAGGTTTCTCTGGATTCTTGTTCTGATAAAACTAAATGTTGGTTCTCCATGTTTGCTCTAGTTTGTTCTAGATTTGTAAACTAACAAGATTTTTTCTAGTCTTGCTCTGATATTAAAAGTTTAAAGCTAAATGTTGATCTAAGGTAATGAGTACGCCACAATTTCCAAAAGTAATAAATTAAACGGAACGACAGGGCAAAGAAACGACGCATCAGGAAAAATATGCCCATGTAGCAACATTCAAACATGAGCGAAGGCGGTGATGTCACTGCAGGGTGAGTATCTGCAGTGTGCTTGCAGCAGGCACAGTCTCTGGCATTTAAATTTAACATAAAAATCTCACTAAATCTGTTCATAGTTGTGTCGTTTAATTTGCGCATCATTTTCTTTGTGTTTGTGTAATTGAACAAACTGGAATTACAAAAACAAAAGTGCCAATTTCAGGAAAAAAACTAACGTTTTTTGATAAAAACGTTTTTGCGTAATGATGGGGTGGTTTATAGGCAGCATCGAAATTAGCGCATTTCTCAAAGAAAATTATTTTTTTCACAACATACGAGTCACATGAACAACAACTGGAAGTTATTAGTGTTTTTTTAAAAAAATGAAACGTTTGAGGTAAATTCAGCTGTTTTTCTGTTGTTTTTGGTGTCGGCCGATATCAAGCCTCAGATATCAGTATCAAAAGTGAAAATAGTGGATCAGTGTTTTCCTGTTTTCTTTGTCTATTCTTGTGTTTTTGTTTAATGTATGTGAATTTTTGTTCAAAGCCTTTTCCTTTATAAGGAAAAGGTGCAAAGGAGTATCTGTACTTCAATGTAAAATAATAAAGATTTTATCATCAAAACGTGGATCGGTGCATCCCTAAGTCCAGGATGTTTGATGAAAAAAGCAGGTTTATTTTGTCCTCCACCATTTGCCCAACCGACTCCAGGAAACTATTTAAAGTGAAATTTCATGTTTTCGATTTAAACCACACAAGATGTTGCAGCAGCAGCAGCAGAGATCGTTTCCCTCCCCACATCCCGTCCGGGTAAACATAAATCATTTGGATGTAGAGGTTCGGTTCTGTACGGTTCCAGAAAGCAGCGGGTTAAATCACGGGGACAGTGTGTGTGTGTGTGTGTGTGTGTGTGTGTGTTTCTCCTTCATGTCCACATCTGAGACGAGTGTTTGAGCGCGTCTGTGGCACCAAGTGTGATGGCCGAGCGCTGGGAATAATTAACTCCGGTGACCCAGCCGCTGCAACCGCTGTGACTGGAACGCCTGTCAAATAGACTGGTCATCACACTCTTCAGGCAGCAGATGAAAAGAAGGAGCCACACACACACACACACACACACACACACACACGCACATCCAGCAGAGCTGTTGTGTATTAATTAACACATTTAACACCTCGATAGGCAGAACAGAGGCAACCAAAAACGCTCTATAGCTCTTCATAAAGAAGGTATATAATTTTAGTACGTGTCTCTTTAGCACACTTGGCACATCCACTTTCACACCAACGCTACACACACACACACACACACACACACACGGGCATATGGCAAGAAGCTGGCTATTCCTTAGCACCCCTGACATCTCTGACAAATTGACTCCTTTATACGAGTGGAAGTGTGCAGAAAGGTGGCGGCGGGGGTGAGAGGATGGAGGCAGGGAGGGCGCTGCAAGGTGGATCGTCTCATTCACACACTCTGAAGGAGAGACGTATCATTCTGAGACACACCGACTCCACCTGTGACACCGGCAGCATGCACAAAGAGCTGCCGCCGTAATGACGAACCAAGATGGAGGAAAGCAGGAGGAGGGAGGAGAGTGAGGAGGAGGGAGGAGAGAACGATGATGAGCAAAGAAGTGAAAATGATGAAGCTTTCACTGCAAAGTTTTATTGGTCTAGTTTCTAGTGTAAACATCTTAGTACACTTGAAATGAGATAAAAATAACATACAGGTAACTTTTCAGCAAGATATGGGAGTTTATTTTAAGCAAATAATTTCTTAATGTCGATTTTAAAAAGTACTAGTTCCATTGGCAGATTATTTCACTCACAACATGGCAGCAATGTCTTGTTATAAGCTCTTTACTAGAATTTTTTTATCAATATTCAAGAATTATTAACTTTAAAAAAGCTCATATATTTTGCTGAAAAGTTACTTGTAAGTCAGTTTTGTCCTATTTAAAGTTTACTAAGATATTTGCTCTAGAAACTAGACCAAAGATATTTGGTAAAATTTTGCTTTTTCAGCCTAAAATTTGTAAAGAGTTTCCTTTACTTCCTTTATTAGATACATCTGTCCAATTGCGTTTCATAAACAGCGAATCGGTCAACTATATTTTCACAAAAATAATAAAAAAGCAAAATTATATCAGATTATATTTGCTCTAAACTAATATTAGATTAAATAATGACAGTTTTGGAATCAAACTGAATATTTTTAGACAAAACAACTTAAGGTTCTCTTGTCATTTACATCCTTAATTGATAGGTTATAATTTAGTAAGTGAAAACTATATTGTCTTTTTCTTTTTTTTAAGGATCAGGTCTGCTTTTTGCAGGTGATGTGGTTCTGTTGACTTCATTAAACGGCATTTTAGCAACAAAAACTACCTTGTTTTACACATTAAGCAAAAGAAAAATCAACAAAAATATGTATTTAATGTGTTTAGCAGCGCAGAGAAACAATCAAGAAAATGTTTTGATAATTAACAAACGAGTAGAAGCGTCTAAAAAGCATAACGTAGCAATCCCTCATCTAATTATCCAGATTGTTTCACACAAATGAAACATACAACTAAATAAATCCTATTTTTTATTGATTTCTAACATGTGTCAATCTTTTTTTTTCTCGTGTTTAACATTACTGGAGTGTTTTTTTAAATTATATCCATCTTACTCTCATTTTCTCTTTATCCAATCCAAGACACGCAGTGAATTAGATTGATTTTTATCTTGTGCTCTTTCTGTGAAGTGTGGTTAGCTAAATTTGAGATTGTTCAGAACCCGTCATGTGTGAGGGGTTATTTGGCAAAACAGTCATTGATCGGACCGTTATTGATCGGTGTGAAGCTTCAACATGGTCCGTTTAACCAATGAGAAAAAGATGATCATTTTGTTACATTTTCTTCTCCAATACTGAAACACCTTGGATTAAAATGACTCCCAGTTTGAAGCAAACACAGATTCCAGCTGTAATCTGGTGGAGAAATCTCTTGTTCAGCAGTAGCAGGTTCTTTGTTAACTTCATTATCAGTACAGCTGAACACTCCTTCCAGAAAGACCAAATTCGCTTTTATCTTTTGTGTTAATCACTCTTTTTTTTTATTCCATTAAACCCCAAGTAGCCTGATTCAATCAATCTGGACTCCAGGTGTAAAACTGTTGGCAGCTCATTTAAACCAAACTAAAAGCAGCAGAAAGGTTATGGGAGAAGTTTTTTTTAGCACATTAGACTTGTGTCATAAAGCCAAACTGTCATCAGTTCACAGGCACATTCTACACGAAGCAGAACTTTGTATAAAGAAAATAGAAAGTGAAACCGTTAAATTGGTCTTTTCAGACAATTCTCTCCAAAGTGCCACAGAACCAGAGAGATAAAGGTGAAGCAAGAAATCTGTTTTCAAATTACAGCAATTACTTACAAATGCTGCAGAAGCCGCTCACTTTTAGCTTTCTCACAGACTTTAATAGAGACAAATGTCGGGTTTCATGTCTGAAGCGTGTGAATATCAGAGCTGCACACGTACAGCTGATCTTCATAGAGGGGGAATGGGAACTGAGACACTGCAAACATTTTCCTGTCATTTCTCTGCAGAATGATTTGCTAGCAGGTACAATGAGGAAAAGTATGCATCATTTTCATGAATAGAAATAAAGATGTCTGTGAATAAAATCTATGAAGAAGTATCTCAAAGTGTCTGCTTATGATGTCTACCTTCTAAATGTATTAACATTTTGTTCTGCACTACCTCACCGTCACATTTTAAAGGGGCAGTATTGTTTGTTTTTCAGGCAGAAAGTCCCATTTTATAGCAAAATCAAGTAACTATGTTAACTTCAGGTGTTAAACAATGACTTACTGTATATATCAACTGTGACTCACAAGAAATTTTACTTCATCATTGACATTGGGTCTCTGTCTCTTTAAAAACTCTGCCTTCAGGAAGTCTTTACAACATGGCTCCTGTATTAACCCTTTAACAATGTGTTTTCCAGTGTTTCACTGGAAAGTAGCTCCTTAATGAGCTCAGCAGATGAACAGTTCCACCAGGTGTTTGCTAATTGCTGCTGGCTAGTCTGAAGGAGCTGAGTGAGAGAGTTGTGCTCTGCGAGGCAGAAGCTGTGAAGCTTGGAAACTGAAGCTCGGAGGAGGAGCTTCATCCTCGAAGGCGGGGCTAGATCCACCCGGTTGTTTAGCACGGCTGAGTGGTTGCCATGGAGATTAAAGGATTTCTCAAACATTCATGAAAGAACCGTAGCAAAACTCTGTGTATGTTTCTGATGAGGGAATAACATTAAACATGATGTAAAGTAAAAATAAAAAATAAAAAAGCTTATTTTACATAATACTGTCAATTTAAATGTTTCATATAATAAAAAATATTTTAATATTGGACAAAAATCACATATGAGAATTGTGGTGGGAATTTATCATATCGTTTATCATTTATTGTGAAAAATTAATGATAAGAATTTTGATTTATCGTTGCCATGATGAATTTCAGTTATTGAAAAACAAAGCAACACTGACAGCATGACAGGAAATGTTATTTTTGCTATTTACTCCTCCGTTTGTTCCACTAGAGCATCAATAAATATCAGTACATTCAAAAATATGATTAAATGCAGTTACTGAATACTGTTTAGTGATATAAATCACTTTTTTAAAAACTAAGTGGCATCCTGAAGAAGCATATTTCAAATATGAATGTTTTTACGAACAATATTTGTGTTTTGTGTCATTATTAATGCTGTCACAGACATACAGTTACCTAAAAAAAGATGACTAATAAGTTGTTTTTTTGTCATTATCAGAATGGTACCACAAAATATTGCAATAAAAATCCATGTCTGTACTGTGGCAAATTAATATTATTATTTATTACTTTAAAAAAGCACTTCAAATGAAGCTGGGGAAGTTATTGTCTCCTTTGTTAAATAATGTATTATGCAATTAATCTCACTGCTGCCTGACCTGCAGAACATAGAAAGCACTAAAATAGAACCTGTTTGACAACATGAAGTAGGCAACAAGATGTCAAAAACAAAAACAAACAGATTATTCTGCTTTTTTAGGTTGCAACAGAATATGAATCTTCCCCAAACTAAGAAGCTGCAGAACATTAATCCCTCTCAGGTGAAGCTAAATTTCTGAACGCCACAGTAATGAGGCGTGTAGCGTCTTTTCAGGAGAGACGTTTAACGCTTGGCGCAAAAACTCACCCTGCAAACGCAGCGCGGTCACGGCTGTCGGCGGCTAAAGACGCGTGCGCCCTCGACAAAGTGATTACCTCACTTTTGTGTCACGATGAGCTCAGCCGTCTGCCTCTTTGTGCGTTTTAATCTTCGTCTTGTTCGCAAAGTTAAGACCCTCAGTGGCTCCACGCTGATGACAGTAAATTTGAGGATTATGAAAAACGTATAAAAATAAATAAAATAAAAACACCTGAGGTAGACAGAGATAAATGGATGAGAGGAAATGGATGAGGAATGGGACAACCTCACAACTCTTAAGCAATTCCTTCGGCGCGGCGAGCGTGATTCATATCCAGCGTTATGAGGAGAATGATGAATCTACTGCCGTCAGCGATGCGCCGTAGTGTCCTCAGCGAAGAGGAAGAGTGTTCCTGCCATCCAGAACGAGATCCACGCTCTGTCAGACTGAAGTTATGGCATATTGTGGACGCATTACGCGCTACTGTCAGGCTAACAACTAACTGCATCCTCATTCAATTAGGGTTTCATGAATCAGGACCACAGTTGAGCAGTAAATAGTTACATCTACTTATGTAACTTTTATTTGAAAAAAATTATTTTTTACTACAATTTTTACTCCTACTTGGGTATAATTGAATGAAAAACAAACATGTTTTAACCAAAAACTCACCAGACACACACATGCAGTTTTTTTATTAAAGTTTCATAAGTTTTTTATTGAAAGAAACTGATTTGGAAAAATTTTCTTTTGCCTGATTTTATGGTTTTTTGCTACTTATATGAATTATTGACATTTTTGTCCATAAAAACCTAAATTTCCACTTAACTTTATATTTTGGTCTGTCTGAATATTAAATTATTGATAATTTTGACACTTTTCACCAGATACTTTTTTACTCTGTTTGAACAATGTCTTGGATAACTACTTTTTAATTTTACTTGAGAAAAAATATGTTGAAGTAGTGCTACTCTCACTTGAGTAAAATGTTTGGATACTCTGCCCACCTCTGATTAGGATATAATAAAAGAGATCCGAACTTTACTGGGCTTTCAAATAATTTAAATCAAATCCTAAGGTTTTCAGAAAAAGAAATAGCAGATTCCACCACACAAAGCGAAAATCTTTGTGCGCAAAACTTAGTATACTTAGTACTTTGTACATATGGCTTGGTTAATTGCAGAACTAGCTTCACGTGAACTAAATCCCAGAAGATGTCTTATAGTACTAGTTGTGTACTAAAAACAATATTAGTTTTTAGTGCTAATTTGCTGTTTGCTGAGAATTATGCTCAAACAACTCAACTTTGGTCTCCTCTGTCTGAAAACCCTTGTTCCAGGCGTCTTGTTGTACTAGACGTATAAAATAATCAATAACAAAATAAATCGTGATAGATACATGATCAATATCAATAGGCAATACGTCTGACATACAGAATATTCACTGAACTCTGATCAAGAGCCCCACAGCATTCTGGGAGATCGAGGCAGAGGAAAAGCTTCAGCCGCTCTCTCAACCGCTCACGGCTAGCTAAGCGATGTTGACAGAAATCACTAACTCTCTCGCTCCTTGGTTACCTAGCAACCAGCTCATTCTTTGGTTACCTAGCAACGACCTGTTGGGTAACTGCCACAGCGGCAGTTTAAGATTCCGCTTAAAAATATTTAAAAATAAACAACATTGAGGGAAAACTGTGGATAAAACAGGTAAGGTTACGCCACCAGTTTGGCTGCATTTCAGCTATTTAAAACAAAAAATAATAATAATTAATAGTTACTGATACTGACTGATATGAAATGATTAAATTGTGATACATTTTTCAGGCTTAACCTCAATATTTAGGGACCAAAACTGCCTGTGAATGATTGAAATTAGTAAATATTTGAATAATCCTTTTATTAATACGAACACTGGAAACTATTTCTTTAGAATATGATCTACACATATATACGCAAATAGTGAATTTTTAGAGTCCACAGAAAAATCGCCTTCTGTAGTTGTCTTTAATGTTTCCCATTTGTTATTCTTGTTCCAAAATGATGAACTTGTTCAGAAATAAACTTCCTGGGTTGATGGAAAGAAACATTTGGCATTATGTTAATAAACACCTTAAAGCTTCACACCAACAAACTGCAAAAGCTATTGCTTTAATAGGCGTGTTCATGCAAATATAAATATCTTTATGAGAAACTCTTAAATCCTTTGGAAACAGGAAGGCTAAGCTTTGTTTTTTCTGTTTATCTTTCTTCCATTCATCATTTATATTATCCGCTGATAGATAAAATAGCAGAACTTGAGAGAGGGCGTACTGTCTTTTTTAACTTGACAGGCTATAAAATGATGGGGGAAGAAAAGCAAGAAAATGTACAATATTAGGCGTATTTCAGCTACATTAATTTAAAAGGTGAACTGATGATAGAAATCAGCAGGTGCGTGATAAAAAGAGGCCATAATTTCCCTGTAATTAGTCCTCTCTGTGAGTCATTTAACAGCTGGCTGATCATTTTTAAAAGAGCCTTCTAAAACGTAATCATGTAATTAATGTTCAATTTTATTTGTGGGATAGTTTAATTTGTTAAAAAGTGGAACATTTTACATCAGGCTTTTCAGAACTACTCTTCAAGGTATCAGCGTCTCCTCTCGCGCCGGGGTGCCGCTATAAATAATGACGCAACAACAAGCAAGACAATCTGCACCCGCATCACGTGTTATTCCCAAGAGACATGCCAAACGTATTAAAGCTAAACCTGTTATCTGGATTTTGTACCAGTGTACAGTAAAAGGAGGACACAGCTAACTGATGTAGTGTTTTTTTATTTTAGTTTTGCAGGTTTTGTTTGTGCTCTGTGTGTTTCAGACACCCTGAGGTGGCCTTGGGCCGTCTCGCAGCGCCTGGTGACGAAAAGTGTTTGCGCATGGTGGCTGCTAATGGCTGATGCCGTTTGATATCTTGGCTGAAGCCTTATCTTTTTTGGCTGCTGCGGTTGCTGTGATATCTTGAAAGGCAGCTCGGTTTGGGGAGCTGTCAATGCCGCGCTCCTTCCCGTTTCTCCACCGCCGTCGCTCTCGTCAGCCATTTTAATCGCTCGGATCGAACTCGTGCAGCAGGATTGTGGTGTTGAATGAGTTTATTTTAGAGCTAAACTTGTGAGGAATATTTGAAATGAGGTTTAAAACTGTGCAGTGTTTACTGGTCTTTCATTTAAAGTCACTATGAGCTTGCAAATGCAGCTGGAGAGTCATAAATCAAGTGAATAAACGTTAACATTTCTGGTGCTAGGTCTCCAAGCTGTCTGTTTTTCTCATTATCTTGTCCACATGGAAAGCTACTAAAGATACAAACCTATCAAGATTGATTTGGCCGTGATGTTTGTGTAAGCCAAGGAGTTGGTTAGCGCTAAATGCATTATAGGTTCCCGTATAAAAAANTCAAGATGTTTGTTTAAAGGCTGCCACATGCTTCAGAGAGGTCATAACATGCTGATTCAAACACTAGCAGGTGGCTAGCGTAGCATATGGCCGACATGGAGGGAAATCGACATGTGGTTCTCTTAATAAAAAGGAGATAAAAACACAACATTACTGCAGGCTCCAGTGAGCCCAATGCTGCTGCCTTATGCTTAATTAACACTGGCAGTGCTGGAAGCTGAAACGCATCATGAAACCTATAAATGTAGTTTATCACAAAACTGTTAAAGAACTTAAAGAGGAAACGGCGGTACATGCTAATATTAGCATGCTAGGACGCTAAAAATGTTGATACTGGATATGATTGAAGTTTTATTTTTAGGATTTTTGCTAAATGTTAAAATAAGCATGCTAGGATGCTAACACTGCTAAGTCACATTAGCTTTTTAGCATCACAACATCAACAGTTTAGTCTGGTTTACATTAAAAGTATGAAGGTATTTTTTAAAGCATTTATTTTTTGCTAAATGCTAACATTAGCTTGCTAAGTTAGACTGAATAATTATTTTACATGTATAGATAAAATAGCTTCACAACAATCTTAAAATACAAAATGTCATCAGTATATTCATGCTATATTTACAATTCTTTTCTTTGAAAACATGAACTGCTGCACATCAGTGGCTCAATGCAAACTGATGGGTTTTCTTAGACAGAAACGTTTATAACCACTTGATAAAATAAACTGAACTTGAGTGCATTGTTTATTAACTGGAATAGACGTAAATGACTTGGTATCTGTTTTAATGAGTTGACTGAATTGACTTTATCTGTAAAATGCCTTGAAATGTGAATTTGTACCAAATAAATGGACTGAATTGAGTTGAACATCCATTTTTAAGAAATTAAAATTTTTGCCAAATATGACAACATTTTTATGGCTAACATATCCAGGTTATAATGCTGAAAATACTAGTAATTCTTTTTCAATTCTATGTCTAAAAAAACAACCTATTTAACATCCACATAGCATTAACATTACCATAATAATTGCTTAAATGTAGGTTTATAAATGCACTCTCTACAAGAATATTGATAAACATAGTTAGTAATAATGTGTTTTTATGTTGTTGTTTTTTGCTAAATGCATTGCTAACATAGCAGTGTTTGATTCTGTAAATGCTTATTTTGGATAGATGTTTATTCATTAAGATAGTTTTTCTTTTTCGTTGTGGTTTGTGAGTAAATAAGCACGCTAGTGTGAAAAACGTGAAATTATTTGAATTTGAATGATTGGTTTTATAACATGTGCTACAGACTGAAATGTCACCAGCTAAGTAAGCCTTTTTGTTTAAGGTTTCAGCATTTAAGCATATCTTCTTGAAGAATACTTTTTGAAAGTAGCTCTAAGCAAAAGATGATGTAAAGAGGTTTTTGTTTTAAAATACAATATTTACCACTGCATGTGTTATTTTATGGGTGATATATCAACATATAATTTGAATGACTGACTTATAAATCAGTTTTTAAATATAAGGAAAACATAACAGTTCAATTTACTCCACCTTAACATCTACCATGTGTGTACTTCCCTTTCTGATCTACTTAAGTAGCTCTATGTGCATTTCCCTCTACGCCTGCAGACTATTTCTACACTGTCACCTCCGTCACCTCTGATAGAACCTGACAAGTGGTTTTCCTTCTAAGTAGCTTATTCTTGGCTTAGATGTTAACTTTATTTTTACATTGCCATCTGTAAGTCACTTTCAGTAAAAGCATCTGTCAAACGCATAGATTCTCAGATAACTTTGTTAAATAATACTCACTGAAGCTACATGCTAAGCTGAAGCATCATTGATTCTTTAAAATACCAAATGTTGATCTGGTGAACAAATTTAAGAAATTTGCTAATCTGTTCTCTAGCTTTCATATTTCTTTAATTGTGTGCTAAGACTTTAACATGCTAATAATGACGTGAAAAAACAACAGTGCATGCTATTTATACTTGGTATTTGAAAATTATGATTTCTTTCAAGTCAGAAAAATCCGCTAAATTGCCCCTTAAAGTCAGGGTTTGGACTTATAATCTCATGGTTTTATTAGCTGTGTTTTCATTACAAATGTGCAGAAATCTTTGTTTGTGTTACCCTAATGTTTAAAAGAAACAATTATGCAATTCTGGTGTTTCCATAAAATAAGAACCACAATTAACATCACACGAGTAAGTTTGTTAATGTGATAAGTCATTAAGAAACACGCCGCGCCATCAGCCTCCCACCACTTCCTCTTGTCTTTTTTGTCATTTCCACCAGTAGTAACATCCAGCTGTTGTGTTTCTGTTGCAGGTTTGCAAAATAAACTAATTTTAATACAGCCAAAAAAGCCATCTCATCCTAGTGCCAATTTAGCTTTTTTTAACTTGACATTTTTTTAAATTTCCATGTTTTTATTAAGCAAATTTGTTTTCATAATTCCAATTTGTGCAGGAATTATGAAAACAAATTCATAATTTGTTTTCATAATTATGAATTTATGAAATAAATTCATAATTATTTATGAATTATGAATTCATAAATAATTATGGTGTGTATGGTGAAACACAATGGTGTTTCCATTGGCCATTGTGTGGTCAATGGAAACACAGCTACTGACAACCCTAACATGAAATACAAAATGGCTCCCACAGGTTTTAAATACAATATGTGCACAAAGTGTCTAAAAGTGAAGAACCAAGTAAAATAAAAACATTTTACAGAATATGGTGAAACAGCTTAAATGTAAAAAATGTTTAAAAGTAGATTGACTCACCCTGCTAATTGCAAATAATTTTAGCAAAACATTTAGCATGTTCAACCATTTTTTTGCTTCAACTGTAACATTGAGTTGATTTAATGTCTCATTCAAAAGTCTGAGAACACAAAGTGGTTAAACAACTTCAACTTGCTCTCTTAAAACTAGCTGTCCTTTTTTAAACTTTTCCCAATTATGCAAAAACAACAAGCTTAGAAGTATTTTTCCAAAATTCACATTAAAGTTGATGGCTATCACCCTAAAGAGTGGAAACATTATTGTTCTGGCGATGCAAACCTGGCTGCATCAATCTACAGAGAGACTTAAAAAGATTTTGCAGGCAAAGCAGAAATTAATTTCTTGCTTCCCCAACTGTGACAAACTTGCACAGTAACGCCAATAAATTATGTTAAATTGCTACTTGTGAATAAAAATAACTTCCATTTTGACTCCGCTGGAAACACAAAAAAAAGTAGAGTGCAATTTATTTGACTCAAAGTCATCTACTTTAAATTTATAATGCAAATTATTTATGTACATAGCTATTATGTTCATAAAGAAAACAGCCGTGTAAATTTATGTTCAATTTACCTGATGGATAGCGACCGCGAAGCCGCTTAAAATTCAGCAGGAACAATCAAACCTGTGGGCAGAGAATCGCTACGCTTTACATTTCCAGGCTGTGGCTCTAAACAAAGCAATCAGCTGGTTAAACTCTTATCAGAGCAGCTCCAGAAAATGAGACTTAATGCCTGTAACGCTTCTGTCCTCACTTCCTTTCTTTTAGTTTCAGCTGATCAGAAACGCCGTCACACCACATTACGCCCTGTAATGGTTTTTATGTCTGGACTCTGAGGTATTTAAATGAACAAAAGGAAACGCAGACTGTGGGTAGTCTGTCTATATGTGTCTGAGTGGAGGGGAGGGAGTGGACTCTTAAAGATGGATGCAGGAGAGCTGAAAGATTGACTCACCCAAATAGGGAAGGATTAGGACAAGTGGTTAGGATGCAGAGGACAAATCGATAAAAATCGGCTTTACTTGTAGTCAAAGAAGTTAGTGATTAGTTACTCAGCTTATTTTCGTCATTATTTTGCTTCTAGATTGATGTTTTTGTGTCTGTGTGTCACGCAGTTTTTAACATCAAAGTGTTTCTATAAATAGCTGCACGCCAGCTACGCAGCATAATGCGTTATATAACCGAGCCGAAATGCATTCGGAGGTCACATCAGCATCAACAACAGTGCTGCTACCTGTTATAACCGCTGCAAGGCAACGCGCCTGCTCCTCTTTCTCATAAGAAACAAATGCAGATTACATGCTCCTCTTCATTATTCACGCAGCGTTTCTGTCTTCGCTCGAAAGTATGCTTGGAAAATGGAAAACGACTGAGCAACCTTCTGTAAGTGTTGCTCCTAATTATGAACCCTGCTGAGAAAAATCCCCCACATTTGAGGTTTTCTCAGGACTGACAGATAAATTGCGTAAGACTGCCAGGCCTTGTACAGCTGATGAGCCCAAAGAGCCCTTTCTAAAGACTTATCAACTTAAATGACATCTTTGTTCAGACTGAAATTTTGAGATTTTTAAAGGAAAATACTAGAAAATATCATACCGGGTCAGTTAAAGGTGATCTATTATGCTTCATTGACGAGGTTAGGATGGCCTTTACAAAAAACATTTTTTGTACAAAATCAATCTTAATGAG
This sequence comes from Alfaro cultratus, assembly GCA_903066825.1. Classification (NCBI taxonomy): domain Eukaryota; kingdom Metazoa; phylum Chordata; class Actinopteri; order Cyprinodontiformes; family Poeciliidae; genus Alfaro; species Alfaro cultratus. Next base: position 103,626 of record CAEFZX010025584.1, read on the forward strand.
ATTTCAGTCTGATCAGTTCTGCCTATTTTGAGCTGTTTTAGGGCGTCTTGTCACTTTAAATCTAAAAAAAAACAGCTGCTGGCCACGCCCCCCAACTCAACGTTTACAACTACACAAGAAAATGGCTGCACACAGATGCGCAGTTATACAACTGTTCATCTTTGAAAAGCAGAAGTGGAACCTCCTGCAAAAAAAACAAAAAAAAACAACAAGGCAGCAAGTGGTTTCTGGATGGTAAGTCAACAGCTGACCAGTCGTGTTTGAGTTCTCCTTGGGTTGCTAGGCAACAGGCTTGGTTTCGCTGGTTAGTGCGTGCTAATTTGTGACGTCATATTCAGACAATTTTTGAAACCAAAAACCATTGCCAAAAAAAGCTGGGAGGCTGCTAGGTAACGGTGTAAACCCGTCAATTGTGACTTTGCCATCGGAAAGTTTTTGAAACATCTCATTTTCCAGACACCAAGAAATGTGTAGGTAGATTTTTTTAAGCACTTGCCCTGTTTTTAAAAGCACTTTGTGAGGCTTTGTTTTTTTCCTCTGTGTTAAGTTAGGTTTTTGTGTCGTTTTCAGTGAACTGAGTCTCTTTGTTGTCCTGTCTATCCCTTGATTGTTCCCAGCTGTGTCTCATTCCCTGATTACCCTCTGCGTATTTAATGTCACCTTGTTCTTTGTCGGGTCCTCGTCGAAGTCGTCTTGCCGTCTAGTCTACCGTCTTGCCGTGTGATGTCTGCTGTCAGATGTCTATTGATTACCAGTTGCTACCTGTTTTTGAGCCTTGGCCTTCCACTCATTGCTGCCCGGACTTTGGACTGTTGTTCTCTGACAATCTTAATAAAAATCATCACTTCTCCATTTCAACTGGGTCCGCTGGGTCCTCATCACCTCACACCGCAAATCCTGACACACAATCCTGTGCTTTTTAGAAGCACATTTTGAACGTTTTTGTTTCCAAAAACGTTCAAAATGGGGATTTTCCATAATATGTGCCCTTTAAGATTAGGAATTTGCTGATATAGAAAACTAATCCAATTCCTCAGTTTCTCCTACAGATTTCCTCTGTTTTTTGCTGATCTTTTTTTGGGAATTGCTGCAGAAAAAGGGGTTAAATTGAATGACAGAACAGCTATCTTTGACTTAACACATATACGTTATTTGACAAATGTACCATTTTATTGGTACAACTGCACTACCGTATGTGATTGTGGTACTGAAGCAACCTATTTGCTGATGGGTATGTTTTAACTTTTTATCTTTCTACAATAAATACCATGAAGAATTAGATGATTAAATTGATTAGATATCAGTTAATGAACGGACTTCATAAACTTTTAAACAATTATTTTGCAAAGAATGTGACAAAGAATAAAGGTTGAACTCTGTTTTCTTTTTCCATCCTTATTCAGATCTGGAAACCATAAAATAAAAAAACTAACTACAGCCCTATAAATTTCCAGCCCGTGTAGAAACCTTGTCAACGTTGATCTCCTCATCGCAGGAACATGTGGAGAGTCAAATCAAGCTGAAAATAAATTGGAAATTGGACTCCATTTTCAACTTACCAGGTGGTTAACTTGGCGAATTTAAAATGGAAGCTGGAGAGAAAAACTAATTATTAAAATTAATACAAATGTTATCGGCTTCTGCTCAGCCTTCTTCATGAAAGCAGTGTTTTTGATGAGAAAATACAGAATCTCTTCCTCTGTAATGTTTTTTAGTGTGATTTTGATTTATCTGTGTTTACATGGGGAACAATTAAGTTTAAACACCAACAGTTCATCATTTAGTGAACCGTTAGTTAGTGAACTCTTAGTGAACAAGCTAACAATCTTAGTACTATTCTCATAACTTTTTAAAAGTGTTTTCTCTAGCTGTATAGTAGAAGAAGAAAACAGAACTACTCCTCCCCCACCTGTTGATGTGCACTGCCACTCAGCTGGCTTAAAGGAAAACTATTTCACCTTTTACCTGCTTACAAAAAAGTTAAAAAAAAATATCCAAAGCATTTCCACACAGGAAGAATAGATATTTATGTCACCCATCATCACGGTTATTAAGCTAACGCTGTTTGAGAACCAAAGCAGAAACTCCAAGCATGTTTGCTTAAAAAAATTTATTTACCTTTTGTGTAAAGAGGACTCCCAGTATTCAGATCTCCTCTAAAAATGTTTACAACTTCATATTTTAATAGTGAAAACACCAAATATATTATAATATGCAGTGGAAACCATCTTAGCGCTACAGAAAAAGCTAACATCTACGGTCTTTCTTATTTCTGCTCTGGTGGTTCAGCCAATCAGCACCAAGGAAAATAAATGGCGCTCCTGGATTGGCTGGTTTGCAAGTATCAGCCAATAGTTTGTCAAGAAGAATTAGGGAAATGTGTCTCAGTTTCCTGAGCAAATTTTCCAAGAATAATCAGGAGTTCAGAGAAAAATCTGAGTACTGAACTGCAAAAGTTATCATGAATGTTTTCCACTTGTTATTAAACTATTTGTGTTGCAAAAAGATGAACTTGTTAACAAATTAACTTATTGAATTGTTAATGTTAATACTTCACATCAACAAACTTCCACGTTGCATTGTGTCAAAGTATTTAAATTTCTGAAACTGCATTTTCTTTTGAATATTTTAATATGCTCTATAAAAAAAAGGTGGATTTTCCACTAATAATTTGGAGTTACATCCACAGAAATTCCACCAACGGGGATTTATAGCATCTTAAACATCAGGCGTAATAAATGAAAAAGAAATTTCAATAAATATAATAAAAATTAATTTTATTTGTAGGTGCCTTTCTTGACACTCAATGTCACATTACATAGTCTAACCTAAAAACAGACACAATATTAAAATACGCAGTAAGAATAAGTACAAAATAGGATTTAAATAAGATCATACATAATCAAATGTAAATTAATTGCATCATTAAATCTTCAATAGCACTGGGATGTCAAGGAAAAGTCAATAAATATATCAATCAATAAATTATAGATGATCAGGTATTAGGGCAACATCTCTTGGATAGAAATAGTTTTTAGTTTGTTTGTTCTTCACTTTATTGCCCTGAAACTCAAAAAATAACATTTTGCTTTACCTTTAAGTAATCCAGGAGCGGCCATTTCCCTTCACTTGCAAACATTTTTAACATTTAGGGGGGAAAAAAGAAAAGCCTTTCAGGAACGAGTGGGTTTTATTTCACGTTCTCAGTGAGCCAGAACACAGCATGTGGATTAAAGATCCATAAAACACTCAGCACTTCTCACAGAAGGAGTGAAATACGCTCGCCGACATGTCCACTCACACCGATTCCCGCCCGTTTTTATCACTCCATCGGCTGTTGCGTGATTCCTCCGCTTGCTTTTAATGCAACGAGCAGCGTAAACATGGCGCCCCGCAGCGAAAGGTGGAGACGTCTGAAATAACAGCCGTCACGGTTCTGGAGAACCGGGCCCTATGGGGGGAGGCGCAGCCTTCAGAGGCAGCACAGCGTCTCTTATAGTTAACTACTTTAGGACTGAATTAAAATGTGCTGAAAGAAACAAAAGGCAGGAAATAAAATGCAGAGCTGAAGTGTTGAGGCTTCAGATGCACAGCAGGTTTCTGCACCTGGACAGTAATCTTAAAGGACTTCCTGGTTAATTAAAGGTTAAATATATAAATAAAAAGAAGGAAAATGCAAGGATATTTAATATTATTAGGCTTCCATATCATTTCTAACTCAAGGTAAAGTCAAACTTCTTTATTTTATTGCTGCTTTTGTAGTGTTTATTGCAATTTAAGATGGTAAAAAGAAGAAAGCATGATAGAATTAGGGAGTTTAATACTATTATTTCCAAATCTTTAAGAGGTTTTTATTAGTACCAGGGAATAGAGATGTAAGTTATTGATAAATGAGTTAATCTAAAGTTGATTAATCTTATTTCTTGACTAACGATTAATTAATAAGCGACCATTTTATTAAAAACCTGAGTTTTCTAATATGTTGACATTGCTGTCATGAAGGAGAGTTAAGGGAAAAATTTAGGAGTTTCTTGAGTGTTCATATTTCATAACAAAACCACAAATCGGACTTTGCTTGGACCGTTTCTCTTTCCCGTTCAGGTATGGTGCCGCCATCTTTAATTCTGTATTAACTGGTTCCTCTTTGGATGACCAGTGGCGCCCTCTTCTGGATGGCAGCCAAACTACAACACTCATGCTGCATTCACACCAAACGCGATTTGAGCGTCCTGATTTACATTCGAAGTCTACATCGACGCACGTCGTGGCTCATTTTGCTGCGCGATTGAAGCGTTTCGAGCGTTTGACGCTGGAGTTGAAAAATCTGAACTTTTGCCCCTCAATGCGGAGCGTCAACCAATCAGAGAGACTCCGCTATGTGATGTAGTAATCCGTAGTTGGTGTCCTGCCAGCAGATGCAGGCAGTAATGTGGGTTAAAGGTCATCAAACTGGGCTCTGGTGAGACGAAAACAGGACTAATAGCGACCCTCGTCAGCGCCCAGCTAGCTTGTGAAACTCACAAAACCTGAGAATTTTCTGGTTTATTCAAGCAGGGCCCAACGACCACATTCTGTTGAATTCAGTAAATAAAACATAGATAATCCCAATATTTAATCCACTATTGATCAAAGTAACTGCATAATATTTTGGTGCCATTTTCTCCATTTCGTCAGCCATTGTACAAACAGACCGGCTCCTCTTAACGCTCGCCTAGAGACTTTGACGCGCCTGACGAGTCAAGCGTCTGACGTCAAAGTGCAAAATGCATTCATTATGAACGAACCATAAAAGAAGGTTTAAGTGGACATTATTAGTTAATCAATCGGGATTAATTGTAATCTAATAAACCATTAAGTGTAAGTCAATTAAATGTTTGTTCCTGGAAGGGATGTAAACAATCGATTTACAATTCACTTTTTTTTTTATTTTTCTCCCTCTAAATGTTTTTCTGCTTCCTTGTTGTTGTGGTTTAGTAAATTCACAAAAAGCCAAACCACAATCTCTGCACCACATCTGAACACACACACACACGCATGCAAACACACACACACACATCTCTTACTACACAAACCTCAACGTTGATTTTTCACTTTAAAGTGGCAACACTGTGCTGCAGCGGATAAATGAGTCCGCTGCCTTTAATTAGTGTCACATTAATGATCAGTGATTAATTATTCAATAAAGACTTATGAAGCACAAATTGTACATTTTTCCTCAAGCCAAATCTTACGTGATCTGCTCTAACATGGCCGCCTACATTTGTTTCACTAATGTAGGGGTATACTAATGTATACTAATGTTTTTGCTCAAAATGGTTAGTTCTGTTGCTCTGTTTTTAGTTCAGTCATTAATAAAACAAAACATGTTGGCATTGTTAGCAAGCAAAAATCTAAAATAAACACATTTAATCACAATAACATAAACCAAATGTGGGAAAATCCAACTTATTCAGTGGTTAAAAGTCCCTCCCTTAGTCAAAAAAAATCTATTATTTATGCGAAATAGATTTCCTCAAAGCTTTGTGATGATCTGTGATGCTGTGGGCCAGTTTCTAAATACTTTCCATCTCACTTTGAACTTTGGTAAGAATGCACGGCATCAGAAACTCTTTGATATATCAGGATATTTTAGATGCAAATCCTGTTTAACTCTAGTTTAGGGTCTTTTAGTAGGATATTAATCCAGATCAAATAATCAGAAATGGTTGCAAAATCCACCTTCCTCTTCGTCTTATCCCACAGAAATAAGAAGAAACAATTATGTACAAAGTGCTTACATTAGGGATGCCAGTAAATGATTTCAACATAATTTCATGGATTTATTATTTTCAGTGTAGGATTATGCTGCTGCAGTCATAGATCCATATATTTAAGGCCTTTTTAAGGATTTTTACCAGGGCTGCCAATAAGCCAGCAGACCATTCCATATAAAATCCTTTTTTATTATGATCTCCAGATAATTAAGTAGTATGAAGCTTACATTGATAGGCAATATTTCCAAATAAAAAGCATAGAAGATGAGATCAATAAAGACAGATGTTTATTGGCCTGAGACCCGAGTTTTGACAGTTTCTGGTTCTGCAGTGGAACATTAGCATGTAATCTCTCTCAGTTTTCTCTCTCCCCTTTGCTCACGCTTCAGGCCTTAAAGAGGCGTGCAATGAGCTGCCGTCCACTCAGTTTGGGACTGTTGAGCGAAAATAGGAAAGACAGGATACTGGTTCATTTAAAAGAGAGAACCCGCAATGGCAGCAATTTTCAAGCAGAGCATAAAATCTTTATGAGTTTTTAACCCAAACACAAAATTGCATCACTCAATGTTTCTGGTTTTCATCTGCTTGCATTACAAGATGAAATGAAAAGCTGTGAACTAGCATTGACAGTTCATACATGCTAATCCTTAGCATTACAAAGCTAATGCCCAGCAATCTGCAGCTCTGGAGATACAAGTAACTCACTTAATATATCAAATGATGAAATGTTTCTTTGTTTGTTTCATTCGTTTGTTCTGTACCCCGAGAAACAAACACTGGCCCCACCGTGACCCCCAAGGTAAACCGCCACTGTTTACTGCTAATCACACTTAGCCTAGTCATTTAGCACAGCTACTATCTTTTTGTTGATTGTTTAGTTTATTTATTTATTATATAAGGCTGGTAGAATATTTATGCTAGTAGCAGCTAATGGGAATGCATTACCCAGTAGCTTATTAGCTGCTAGATGTTAGCTTCTTGCTGCACCAAATAAAATTCAGTTTCAGTAGGAGTCTAAATAGTTTCTGTACGAAACTATTTTCAGATTGTAAGAATGATTTAGTAGTTTTTATGTAGCTTGTCACCGCTAGTTGCTACAATATTAGGTGAACTAATCATTGCTAAAATTAGCCTTCCCCTTATAGCCTCGTCCAGCAGCTAAATAGACTTTGTTTTCTTCCTTTTAACATATTTAAAGCATCTACTGTCAGGAGGATATGGTGTAACATATGCTTTCATGTTTTTTTATAGCCTTGTTAGCATGGTTGATCAAATCATGTCTCTGAAATGGTCCTTGAATGCATCGACTCATATCCAACAGACTTTCTTTCTACAACCGGAGGCATATCTTAGCTCTTAAGATGTTAATTTTAGCGTTTGCATTCATTCAGGAATGCTTTATTAAAGTTTGGTTTTCAGTAATTCCTTTATAGTGGCTCTGTTTTTCACCTGAATCATTAAAAGACAGACAGAAGAAGCCTAAATACAATTTTTAGCTGTTTTCAAAGTGATCTCAGACGTTATCATTCAATAAGTTTGTTTGTTTGCTTTTGACTCCATTTTGTCTTAAGTTTGATGGTTATTTTCCGGAAACCCAAAGCTTTTTGTTTAACATTTCAGTATATTGTCTTAGGACCAGAGGTTTTCCAAAAACCTACATTGTTCATTTTGTTGTAATGTCTTCTAGAAAGGTCAAATCTCCTTTGGAAAACCTAATGTCCTAAGAATATTTGGATCTTAATGGTACAATTTCTTTACAATCCAGCACACAACACCACCTTTCTGCTGAAGTACTGCACAGCAGAAAGGTTTTAAAACAACATCTGCCCAATTAGTACAGTGCAACATTTATTTATAAATGTCCACTGCCCATTAGTCCCAATGCCAATATTGATATTTGGGATTATTCTTCAGCTAAATGCATAGCTAGTCTCTTTAATCGCTCCCAAAATGCCATTTGTAAAGACAGGAACCTGGCCTCACATTTTATTTGTGTAATGGATATGCGCAGTATTACTCATATGTTATGCTTGGGGGACATTCCCAGAAGTAACTGAGCTGGAATGATAACAGAAGAATTGTGTGATTGAGACAAATGGAGCTCCACTGGACAATGCACGGTAACAATACATCAGCCACCAGCAGCAGGTATGTTTCTGCTAAGAGGATTGATGGAAAAATGGTGAGAAATTTCTCTTCTCTGCACAACAACATGCCAACATGTCTGAGGTTTGCAAATACCCTGGATCCAGGCCCGTAATGCATGCAGGAACCTACTGGGAATATATTAGCATGAGATAACCGCCGCTGGCTTTTACTGTTAGATAAAAGGTAGGACATAAGCAAAGAGGAAGATCTAACCTTTAAAGTTGTTTTGCGTGCCGGCTTCTCCAGATATTCTTGAATGAGTTGACCTCCGGATCAGTTTTCTCAGGTTTTGCAGTCACTATGGGAACCTAAAAATAAAAAGGCAGGTTGTAAACAAACAGAACATGGGCATAAAAAAAAACACTTACAGCTTTTTTCTTCTACAAAGTTGTGGCTTTTTATTGGTTACATTAGCAGAACTGATATTTGATCACTTCATTAAGCAGAAACGTGCAAATGAAACCACAGCCCAATGCAACAGCTCTGCCATTAACTCATAACTTTAATCAGGCCTGTCCCTTTTAGTTTTTAATTACACTTCATGTTGATTAATGAAGCCCACCGCCTTTACATAGATTTTTAATATAATACCCTCCGGTATATTAGCAGAACTCCATATCAGACTTTTTCAATAAACTTTTCTTCAGGTTCATAAATGCCTTTAGGGATTAAGTTAATGTTTTTTGGTGTTTGGGAAATGAAAAACCTCCTGATTGTTAAGACACAATCAACGCTACCTCACAACCCAATCTGATCTTCAGCACGTTTGATCAGCTGGTTTTACCGCTGTACAACGGCTGCTGGAAAAGAAAGGCGTTTTGTTGTTGACTTGCCATTCTTATTGGTTGTGAAGGAGGCTCTACTAGTGCTTTTCAAAGATCTACGGTTGCATAATTACACGTCTGTTTGAGAGTGTAAACGTTGAGTTTGGGGCGTGGCCATCAGCAGCTTTTGGATTTAAAGTGACAAGACGTCCTAAAACAGCTCAAAATGGGCAGAAGTGATGAGATTGAAATCTCATTATTTAAGAATTATTTTGTGCAAAAATATAATGAACATGTTTTATATAAACCATAGACCTATCCTAACTTGTTAAAGGGAGAATAATAGGTCACCTTTATCTGATAATATAAACCTATAAAGAGTAAAATCAGAGAAAGTGATTATTTTAAGTAGTCTCTTAATGTTTTCCAGAGCTGCATGTCTCAGAGGTGGAAAAGATTATTTATTTGACGTATTTAAAAACCTGTTGGTATACTTTTTTTTTTAATTCCCATAAAATGTCTAACAAATCCTTACTTCCAGATGTTTTGTACGTACATAGAGACATTTTAGTTGCTAGAAAAGACTCGACTTGAATGTCTAGCTTCACTTCCCACCAAGGTCAACCGGAGCGACTTCGTTGACCTCTGGGGTCAAACTCATCATCTGTAGCTTCTGTACAGCAGCGTGAGCCACACAACAGTGCGCCTGGAGCGGACGTGCAAGTAAGACAGCATTCACAGCCCTCTGAGCTCTCACATGAGCGCATGTTAGCATATCTTTGTTGGCACGTGCCTCGTCCTCCAGCAAAGTTGCCCTTTCGCCCACTCCCGTACAAAATAAATAAAAAATAAAGTCTCATTGAATATTAAATACGCGTAGCAGTGTAATGATGACAGAGACCCAGAGCTAGCCTCTAATTATTCAGGCTTCCACTGCTGACTCAATGAGGCTCGCACAGGGGCCTGTGGAGCCTCCCTTCAACGCCGCTTCTCCTTCAAACAGTGGCGAGCCGCAAAGTCACCCTTCCACTTCACTTTCTTTAAAGGCTGCCAGTCTCCAAATGGCATTAAACTCTGCATATCAGCTGCTTGTTTACAGCTGAATCGGTGTAGAGAGGAGCAGTATTTAAATTACTTGGCCACCCGGCAGTTAGATGTCGAACCTCGTCCCTGCTTTGGCACAAGGCGCAGTTTTGGCGACGGCAGCTATGAATATGCACATCGGAAAAAAAACGGAAGTGAAGGGGAACATTTTGCTGAAATGGGCCCATTCTCTTTGCTAGAAAGCAGCTCATTCTGCGGAGTGGTGCAGAGCTGAAAATAGACGCACAGTGGCCTGCTGAATAAAAGATGACAGGACAGCGCGGCCGTGCACTCGCCGTACCCTTCGCAGAGGCTCTGCGTGTTTGTTGCATGTCCAAGTGCACGCGCGGTTGGGCTTCAAAGGTTTTTTTTTTTGCGCTTTGCTTTGCCACATGCACCCGAATAATGTAATTATATACTAAAAAATTAGAAATAGATGTCTCCAAGAGCAGCTTTTATCCCCTTTAGCACGCATGAGCAACTCCTTTTCCTCTACACCTGACCAATGAAGCGAAACGCTGGAAGAGGATTTGGACAAAAAAAAAAAAACTTTTTCTTTTATTTGAATTAAAAACCTCCCAACATGACAGGAAATTAAAGTCAAGAGCTCATTATTTACACCTAATTTCTCTTTTCTTCTTCCAACATTATTATTATTTTTTTTACCAAAACCTGAGGGAGGATATGATGAAATGTTTATCCACTTCTCTCTACACACCCAGCTTTGGTATCTAAAGCGCTACCAACTTGAAAAGCGGCGCGATGTGGCGGCTGCTGCTTCCCATTTGGCTAATCTGTATGCTCTCCGATAAGAAAGCTTAAATCCTCCATCCTGCCTCCGTGCCATGAAAAACAAAGGCTTTACCTAATAACAAATCCAAGCCATATTTCACACAGCACTTTGATTTTGCTTTTGCTCCCCAAGCACGAAGTAGCTGGCTACACCGGGGATTGCTGAGAGGGAGGGATTGGAGTCAAGGGACAGAAATAGAGATTGTGTTTGTTTATTCATCAGAGTGTAAGCAGGTAATTATGACGATTCTTGCAGAATGTATTCTTTTTTTGTTTCTAATTTGTTGACTCATAATAAACAAAATTACAGTTTTATAAAATCATATCAGGATGATAGTGAAGAGTTTCATGTCAGCATAGTAACACACATCTGTAAAAATGACTTATATAATTATGACAGCAGTACTAAAAGTCATCCATGATCCCCTGGTAAACATACCTATATGAAACTTAAATGTGCGACAGCGTATTAGAGTTGTCATAGAAAGAAATAAAGGAGTACATTTTTGCCAAAAACTAAACTTTTCTAGAAAGAGCAGGGAAATTTCAGAGCTCCAAAAGCAGAAAATGTGCAGGAAAAAAACTCAGAAATCTCAGAAGATTTATGGAAGAACCTTCAATTTTTTTTAAGAAAATTTCAGAGAAAATTTTTATAGCATTAGGGACGTTGTAGATGGAGAAAAGGAGTAAATTTATGCCAAAGCTCGTAAATTTTCTGGAAAGTACAATGACATTTCTGAGCTCCAAAAATTGGAAAATTTGTGAGAAAAAAAACTCAGAAATTTTTAGATAAAACTCAAAAATATCACTGAATTTTTTTTCTGGAAAATTTCTTAGACTAATCCCAAAAGTTTAGATTTTTTTCCAGTTTTCAAACTCAGAAATTTCTCAATTTCTTTGTCTATTAACTCAGAAATTTGTTTCTCTATCTACAATGACCCTGATATGTTGTCGTACAAACGTATTTAAAGCACACAGAAAAATACTTTATTCATTCCTTCATTTATTTAGCTTTTACTGTTCAATAAATATCATGTATTTTTGTTAGTATATTGAAATATCAGGCCAAACTTTAAGGAGTGAATAAGCTTTGGGATAATAAATTTTCACCATAGCAGAATCATGTTTTGCTTTTCATTTTCAGCTTCAAAAACAGAATTACTCACAAAAATGTAACATTACATCATCATCGGCGTAGCGTGAGATTTTCCCATGAAAACTCATATGTGTCTCATCTTTAGATGAGTGATTTATTTTAACTGTCAGTATATATAATACAGTAACGGTTTCGTCTGAATACATGTCTTGCTACGGATCTATTTCAAATCTTACTCTCGCAATCAATAAACTTTAATTTCTAATAAAAATTTTAACACTGGAATTGGTAGATATGTAGCTTATCCAAAATAAACAACAAAAACAACAAACAAAATGGAAACCGAATGTCAATGCACAAGACTGAAGACTTTTGTTATCCTGTCTTTGGTAGAAAGAGAGAGATGAGAAAAACAAACATAAATAAGATAAAACATTATTGAGCTTGTTTTAATTTATCATGCAATTAATTGATTTATTGCTTATTTTGACAGGTTTAGTTGGTTGCCTGGAAACAAACAAGCCAATTTTTCCAGAGATAAATAAAAATTAAAAAACAAGTTCCATTAAATCAACGTTTATTTAAAAAAATACAGAATATTTAATGTGATATCTGAAAATGTTCACTTTATTGTAAAAAGGAAAAGTTCAACGCTGACGTAAAAACTAACTGCACCAATATTTAGATTTCTTTTTTGTGATTTAGGGGTTACTGAGGTTAAAATGTCACTGTCAGGTTACTGGATTCATCACACTATAAGTTTTTTTTAATGTTATTTCTTTGTTTCCTGAGAAGAAAAACATGTAAATCCATCGTTTGCACCAACTCTCTCATTCTGTGTGATTTGGCTTCCTAAAAGCAGATTTTCTCAAATCAATATTATGCTGTAAATGCAACAAAAGCATTTGTGTTTTTTGGGGGGTTTTGTATGTAGAAGAGGACAAAACATGGACAAAAAAAAAGAAGCGGGGAAAATAACGTCTCTCTTTGCTGCAGCTCTTTGTAGTGAGGGGAAATAGGCGTGCTGGGAAAGAAAAGAGTGCATGGTGAATCTATTATTCCAGGAGACTTCAGATGTTTTGCTTGAGGCAAGTGTGACTTTGCAAAAGCCTGTTTTTCACAAAGGCTGTCGATTCTGGACTATTTCAGGTGTTTATCTGGCCGAGTCCCTCTCCTCTGCTGCCGTCCTCTTCACCTCTGTCCATCCCTTTAATAAAGAGAGGAGGGCCACTCTTACTGCTAAACCACCTCTGTGCACACAGTATCACTCGGGCTTCACTGTTCGCCTCAAACCTCGGACTCTGACTGAGTGGAAGTGTGTGTCTCAGAGTGTGTGATGGACAGGTTTTGTAATACAGTACTTAAAATGGCCTTTGCTTTTTTTCTCCAGCCTGTCCAAAGAGGTTATTCACAAACGGTCGAACCCTAGCACCCTTGATTAATGACTTCTAAAATAGTCAACCGGGAAAAAAGAAAATCTCTTCAACTCTTCAAAAAGTGAGAACAAATTGTAGTAGAGAGCTCATTTTTCTGACTTCTCGCACCAGCAGCAGGTGGTTTTGGCTTTTAATAGACATAGGAGCGCGCTAAATATAAGCGAAAGCAATCAAGTCCACAACAGGAAGTGTTGGCATAATACTCGTTACTGGGATTTATTTTTGGAGGAGTGTAACAAAATGATACTGCAGTCAAAACTCAGCAAGGTCCACACAAAACAGTATTTATCCACCAAAGATCCAGGTAAAAAGCATCTATTCCATGATTATTTTTCTAAAAAAAAAGGTTGGCATTAAAATAATAATTTACCGTATTTTCAAGACTATAAGTCGCACCGGAGTATAAGTCGCATTTTTGAGGGAAATTTATTTGATAAAATCCAACACCAAGAACAGACATGTCATTTTGAAAGGCAATAAAAATAAAAATAGAATAGAGGCAACAACAGGCTGAATAATTGTACACACCGTACAATTATATAATGTTACATTACCCATAAATGGCAAACTGAGAACGTGCCTGGTATGTTAACATAACATATTAAGAGTTATTCAGATAACTATAGCATAAACAAGTTTACCAAACCATCTGTCACTCCAAATCACTAAACGCAATGAAATCTTCATCCTCAGTATCGCTTGTAAACAACAATTTAGCTATAATTTCCAGTAGAGGACAGCCAATGGCATGACTGGCGCATCACAAATGTGCCTCTACTTTACGGGTTAATGACTAAATCATCAAACGTATCAAACTTCAATTAGGTCTGTGGAGACCGCACAATGTTGGAGAGTCTCACTTTCATATTCATAATTCTGGTTTGTTTGCCAACTTTAAGAAATGAAGCGACAGAAGTGGGAGATTTGAATATTTATCCGAAGGTCGAGTAAAGTTTATTCGATGTAAGAGGCGAGACTGGATGATCTGGTGAAAAAGCAAACCCGCGGGGTCACGATGGGGTCAGGAAGAGGGGAAAAAACTGAAAAGATGGCTGCAGTGGAGGGATGCTGTTATGGGGGAGTGCTATTATGGACTTGGCAGCTGCTTGGAGGGGGAATGAGGGAGATGTGGGAGGCAGAGAGCAGGTGTGCGGGTGTTATTGGTCAGGACCTGATGCGTCCCAGAACAGAACCGCAGACATCCCGGCCAGCTGAGCCAAACAGACTCTGGCTCTGTGCAGCCACACTTCTTTCCCTCTCATTTATCCTGTTTTATTTACTCACAGCTAATTTCAGATCTGCTCAGCGGCTTGAAACGGTGCGCTGCTCTGACCGGCCCACAGAGGCCGGGGCAAAAATGTGTCAACTGAGTATTTGTCGCCATTTCTTTTCTGAATATAAGTGAAATGTAGGAAGACAGACACAAATGTAAGCAATTGGTGAAATGTAAAACTTCAACAGAGTCCACTCCTCCAGAAGATAATCATCTCTCAAACTAAACAATTAGTAATCAACCTATCAAGTATTCTGACGATTTACTGAATAAAAAACTTGCTAAAAGAAAATATTGATAAATCACCTGAATAGTAAAACAATAATCAAGGCTCTCGAATCATTACAGGTTGGGTCCAAACGGGTGAAAGGGTTTGAAACCCAATCTGTCTGCATGGATTTCACATTTTCTTCTCGTACTTGGACGGGTTCTTTCCATTTTCCACCCACACTCAAAACATATGTATGGTTGGTTTCTTAAAACAGAGAGATCTCAAAATGAAACTCTGCACCAGTGGCAATGCCAGTCTATGTTCAATATTCCACCTGCAGTTCTGATTTCAACAATAAACACTTCAGGATCAGATCTGTTTGCACCAAAGTGACCAACACAGTCACAAAATGGGGTCCTATCAAACACCAGCGTCTGACCAAGCAACCCAGGGACACATTTGTTAAATTATTGAATGTCTTGTTTCTACAAACATTGATTGTCCAACTCAATAAATCATAGAAAAGTGGCAGAAAAACCTGTTTGGCATTGACAGAAAGGCTATATGGGTGCAGCTAACACCATCAACTCTGCTGCAAATTTTACAAATGTATGTAGTTAACAAATGTGGGAAAATTAACAGGCTTTCCGAGAAATGATTTATGTAACCCAAATTTTCTTTTTTTTATCCCACATTATTAGAAAATGAACAGATTCTTTCTTTAAGCTGCACAGTCACGCATCAGACACCTACGCCTTTCTCTGCCATTGCCGCTCTTCACCTTGACTTCCGAGGACACAAAGATCTCTATTCACCCAGGTGTTTTTGTTAACTCGCCGGCACGATATCAGTGCAGATAAAGAAAGCCAGAGCAACACGCCGTGAAGCCTTTTCCATTTACCCCTGAAGCATGAAGCGCACTGCGACTGATTCCAACTTCTTGGATCGATAAGTCATAAACCAAATGTCCCCATCTGACTGTCGGTAGCCGAGGAGCTACAAGCTGATTTTCTATGAAAATGAGTTTTTCCTCTGGGCGATGTGAATAACATAAAGGGAAATTAAGCATCCAGGTGGGTGCAGAGATGAATAAAAGCAACACATAAAAAATAAAAATTGATTTTTGTTAAGATATACAGAGATACTACGGAAGCGTATTGCTATTCCGGAGGGAAAAAAATACAGAAAAACTTCAGAAGAAGACACTGAGCACAACTTCCTTCTTCATAAAATGTAAATAAAAACGTGACGTCAGATTTTTGCGGTTGCAGGATTTCCCTTTTGCTCTTGGCAAAAGACCAGAAGCCATTTCTTCCACAAGAGTATTTGTTTTGGTTTTATTTACCCATAGTGCCCTGCGTTGTAGTCCACTTCCTGCTTTTGGAGCAGCCTCTGATCTGCTTGGCGTTCACATCCGAATTCGGACTGCGGCAGAGTTCACTTTCATCAAACCGAGATCGAGGTTTTAAGGCGGCTCAGAGTTCACTTCGTTTGATTCCTCCCAAACGAACTGGACTTTCTGGGCAAACAGACTAGAGTTCAATTAAATCTCAATAAAAAGTGGTGATG
Organism: Alfaro cultratus; assembly: GCA_903066825.1. NCBI lineage: Eukaryota > Metazoa > Chordata > Actinopteri > Cyprinodontiformes > Poeciliidae > Alfaro > Alfaro cultratus. The sequence continues at coordinate 119,751 of CAEFZX010025584.1, forward strand.
TGAAAGCAACCTAAATCAATTTCTGTTGCACTGGTTAAAAAAATGATTCGACATCAATATGTCCTTCATGTTTTGGTTTCTACTAATTGGAAATAAACATGAACTACCCAAGGTGATTTTCACTTTTATGAATCATTTCTGAAGACCTTCTTTGCTTCCTGCACGTCATTAGTGAAAGTTTGTGAGCTGTTTATTGAAACAGCAGAAATTTGATCTCCAAGTCGATTTCTTCATTGCAGAGAATCTGTCTTCGTTCAATTCGTCCCTCCAGAAAGCTCATTTACAGCCTCCGAGTCGATCCGTCTCTTTATGTTTGCTGTCCTTGGCTTCTGCCTCTGACTCACTTTCTGCTCGGCTCTCCCTCTCTTTTTCCTTCATCTAATCCCTCTCCACATGCACCGCCGCTGAACTGGCTCAAGCTCTCTTAGCAAAGGAGGGAAATGAAGAAGAAAGAAATAACAAGGGAACAAAACAACAATGAAAAAAATAGAGCGACTTGTGGTAAAATGAAAGGAGTTGGTCGTGAAAGGACGGAGATAAAGTGGGCAAACACAGATGAGAGGGACGGACGGAGGCTGCGTCACCGCTCCCATCAGATATGACGGAGAAACATGCAGAGAGGGAAGAGAAGCGGAGCGGCGGATTGATGGGTTTAAGATGTGGAGAGCCGTAAAGAGGCAGAGGTCTATTAAAAGTGCAGCACTGGGACGGTGGTGATTTAAATGAATCGTTTCTGCGTGACAGCGGTCCGTTCCTGCAGTGTGTTTTGTACTTCAGCGGCTATTTGATGTGTGCATATCCATGAGTCAGTGTTTATCTCTGTGGAGGGTGCGCTGATGAGTCAATACTGTTAGTAGAATATTTAGCTTCTCTGTTTGAGGGTTTTTTTAGTTTTGTTTTTGATTTGAACATCCAACCATCAAATATCAGAGAGGAGAAGATGGAGAGGAAGAGAAACGCAGAGCAACATGGTTCCCAGAGAGCTGACCGCAGCTCTGAACTTATTTAATCCTGCGGTGCTGACTTCGTCCGGAGAAATAAATCTACTGCGGCAAAAGGTTTTTGTTCTGCTTGAGTTCTTATTTTCAAACAAATTGTTTCTTCAGACCTTTTAGCCTACAAATCTGTATGTGCTGGATGTACAGTGCTGTGCAGGCCAGCAGTAAATTCTTTTCCGCAGCGCTGCCGCGTTCAGGCGTTGAACTTTTCCACATCCTGTCACACCACAAACGCAAAATTAAATGTTTCATCTGGAGATTTTGTGAGATGGAACAACAGAAACTAGTTGATAATGGGGCTTTGGTTAGGAGGGGAGAGAAAATTATACAAACTTTTCATTTTGTTTTACCAAAAATGTCTTTCTGGGAGTGTTTCTCTATCCGTTTTGCACATCTGGGTTTTAAATTATTGCTTAGTTTTTGTCTAATTCAGATAGGTTTTAGAGAGTTTGCAAGTTTTTATTAGTTAAATATTGTTTAATTTTTTTTGTAGTTTTAGTTTCTTTGGGTCATTTTTTTAGGTACAGAATTCAAAAAGGTCAAATTATTGTGTTGTGATTATGTTTACATTGATTGGGTAATGAATACTCAACTTAAGATACAATTTTCAAAAAATGTAATCAATTATGGATGAACAACAAACTTTTGCTGTCACTATTTTACGTCAGTCGACTGCTGACATAAACTGCTTGTGTGGAAAATAAAATCAATTTCTCATCAGCTTGAAAGCCTAATAAATAGATTCAGAAACACAAAAATTAAGGATATAACATCTATGCTGTCAATTTTGTTTTGTTTATTTTCATAAAACACAATATAGTCCCAGTTAGCTCCAGTTTTTCCCTTTACTTATTGTTTTTACTTATTTTAGTTAGTGCAAATGTTTTCAGTTTTTGTTAATTCGTCTTAGTTAACTATAATTATCTTGACATGAAGGCTGATGTTTTTAGCTTAAATTCTGTGAACATGAATTTCCATCCATGTTTCTGATTCGCAACTAGCTTTACGTCAGGGATTTGACTAGGCCAGTAGCTCCCAAAACTTCCCAATTTGTGACCGACACAACTTCTCAATTGTGTCGGTTACATATTAAATGTAATTTAATATAGTGAGTCAAATCAAATCAGAAAAAATTTGATTTGTTTCCGAAATCAAAGTTTATACCATAAAAACATAACAAAACAAGAAATAAATGTTATATTTTCTCAAATTCCATCATCAAAATTATACATTAACTTTGTTTACAAGTAATCAGATGCGGCTCTAAACAAGGTTTTAGCCCAATAAAAGAACTCATTGTTTCAGCAGTTTTGCAGTTTTCTAAAAGTTTGTTCCAGATTAGAGAAGCATAAAGAGCAAAGAGGAATAAATATTTATAAAGCATTTTAAAAACCATGAATAATTATCATCCAGTTTTTTGTTGATCGAATTTCAATAAAATAATCTTGAAGTTTTTGTTAGTAGTGTGACAAAAGATTGAAAAGTTACAACAAGCTTTTCCAGGAAATTTTACATTTATAATGAAATTACTTGAACTTTGCAGGAAAGCTGCAGTAGCAGCTGATTTCCTTGGAGTATTTATTTTGTATACCTGCTCTAAAAGGTTTTATATCACCAATATTATACAAAGATCTGAGGACCTGAAGGAAATACAAAGCGGCGCTGCCAAGTCTTCCACCTTGATCCTTTATTATTTATGCTACATAAACAACATCCACCACAGACCCCTGATACCAATTTCTATGCAAATTAAACAACACTGTACGCACAGTGATCCTAATAGTATTACAGAATCTTCTAACATATTTCTGCAGTCTCAAAGATGCACTGCTCTTTTAACCAACAAATGCACACACAGTAAATCACTTTGTTTACCAGCCTTATTAGCATTCTGCCGCTCTCCTGCAGCAGGAATGGTTCAAAACCAATAAAACTCTGTATTTATGTGGTTTAAAATATATTTAATGAAAATCTGTAGAAGGTCTCCAGCTGAATGGAGAATAAAGTGATGCAGAAACCCCTCCTCCACCTATTGCTGACTGTAAGCTAACTGAAGAAAAGATACTTAACTTTCCCCTTGCTTACAAAATAGGATAATTTTGCTACTTTTATGAAACTTATGTTGTTCCATACAACAGAAGCATCATATTGAGAAATTTAACTTAAATTTTAAGACCTTTAAGTAAATATAATCATGCAATCAATTAGAAAATACATTCCAAATAGTCTTGCTTAAAAGAGAATTAACGAGATCAATAATTTCGACATCATATTTATTTAGGTATGATATTTCACCTCCTTTACTGTCAGACTTTTATTTTGGTAAATGAAGAGAACACCATTTCTCTTTGGTTCCATTGATACAAATCAAACTCCACTTCTCCTATCAACCTATAAATAAACCATAATGTTTGCTTCACAACTAAAACCCTCAGTTTCTGAGTCCCACTTTGATTAAACCTCATAATACTTACAGCTATATATATTTTTAAAGCCAGATTACTGCGGTGGCAGCGGCAGGATGACATGTAATCAGTGCTCCTTCCTGACCTCGCTTGGCGACGGCCTCGGATGTCCTCACCAGTTTCTGCCCTTCACTGCCCACTGATGCCCAGCCAAGGCTCCCCCCGCCCAGGGGCCATTCTGCTGATGGCGAGGCCGGCTAATATCTGCTTATCTGGCTCCCAAACCACGCTCTGACACAGGGACTGTGGTTAATGGCTGACCGGGAAGTGCCGAGTCAGCAGAAATGGAAGCCAAAGTGGAGGAAGGGGGGGAGGAAAAGTCACTTGTCATGAAATAGTGGCATTTTGTACTGGGCTCTTAGCCAGTTTGCATCAGTATCTTCCCATGTTCCAGAGGTAGAAAAGTCCAGACAATGGATGTTGCTTTTATATTATTTAGAGTTTCAAATATTGATTTAAAAGAAAGGGGTTACCGGCTATATGGCATCCTCCATAAGGAGCACAAGAATCGAACACATAAATCAATTAAAAGCCCACTTCCACAGAGGTAGCATAATGCTTCATGTTACACTCATTTTCATTTTAGGCCATATCAAGATCATGGCTGTTCTCAAAGGACCGGTTGTGCCAGAATGTATTGATAAAACCCATTAATAAACTGCTTAAATATTAATAAACATCTGTCTCTGTATTCAATAAGTACTTCTATAAATTAAATAAAAGTGAAGATCTTTTGACATTAATAACTCCCGATTTTGTTTGTGTGATTTTTGGCTACCAAAATCACCAAAATTTCAAAAGTTTTATTTTAATATCACAGATGTGAAGTTTGTCAACATTTGTTTCTTTATTCTTCAAATTTACCTTGTTTAGTTAATTAGTTGCTTCTCCAGACATTTACTAGTGTATAGAGTAAATGTGACATTGGAACCAATGTCACTGCGTGTGACGTTTACATCTCGCACAGTGGCTCGGCGCCATCTTTAAAGGCCACAGACCAAAACAAACTTTATTCCGCCATTTTCATTGTGTTACCGAGCGCAGTGAAGTCGTTTTCAAGTTGGATATTGGATATAATTTTAAGTAACTTAGATTCAAAAGATCTGTGAGACAGTCATTTTTGTTGGTTATCTTTATGGCCCCTCAAGATATCCCTACATCTAGAGCATGGACCTTACCAAGCTCCGCCCACAACCGACCTAGAAAATCCCACGTGGCCGCAAGTCTCACATGCAAAGCCTCGCGGCGCT
>CAEFZX010025586.1:0-26436 GCA_903066825.1 Alfaro cultratus
CACACTCCCACACACACACACACCCTCGCACACACACACACACCTACGCACACACACGCACACACACGCCCACACACACACACACCTACGCACACACACGCACACACACACGCCCACACACACGCCCACACACACGCCCACACACGCCCACACACACGCCCACACACACGCCCACACACACGCCCACACACGCCCACACACACGCACACACACACGCCCACACACACGCCCACACACACGCCCACACACGCCCACACACACAGAAATGTGTTGAAACAATCAAACAAGCTCCAAAAACTCCATCTTAAAATTGACTGATGGCGAATTTTCATGTGTTTGAGACAATTACACTTCAAACAAAGTATTTTACACTGTAAAACACAAAATCCTACCAAGTATTTTTGGTTTAGTTGGTTTAACATTTTAAATAAGGCAAAACTAACTCACAACTCATCTTATTCACTAAGATATAGGAACTTATTGTAAGTCAGTGCTTCTTTAATATTGATGAAAAAGTTTTAGTTCCACTGGACGATTATTTCACCTGTTATGTCTAAAAAATATCTTGTTATATATGAAATAATCTGCTAATGGAAGTACAACTTTTTCAGAAATATTAAGGACATATTTACTTAAAACAAGCTCATATTTATTGCTGAAAACTTACTTGTAAGTTAGTTTTGTCTTATTTCAACTGTTATAAGATATTCACAATAGAAATTAGACCAAGAAACTCTGAAAGATTTTGTATTTTTTCAGTGTAGGGTCTGTTGGAAATGTTGTTTATGTCAAAGTGTTTCTGATTCTGTCCAGGTCGAAGGAATCGGCCCATGTTGACGCACACAGCCGAGTCTGAATGCGACGATCTGTCCAGAACCGCACAGAAGATATTCCGCTAATGTCGAAAAAGCACAATTTCCTTATCTATTAAATAAGAAACGCGATTAAAATCATATTTGAATAAGTTTGTTCATGTGATAAGTCATTTATAAACATGCAGCGCCGTGACCCTAACCCCTTCCTGTTGTCTTCTTTGTCGTTTCCACCAGTAGTAACATCCGGTTGTTGATCATGTCACTGCTGTGAAGCAGAAAAAATGTTTCCATTGCAGTTTTGATTGCAGCTGAAAAACCATCTCCAACAAAACATTTTATCAAAAAATGTCTTTACATGAAGGAAATTTATTTTCGTAATTCCAATTTGAACAAATATATGACGGTGGCGGTGTGTAACTTTTATTTGTCACGCTTGACAATCAGAAACGATATTTTTCTGCACTCTGTGATGCATTTTGTGAAATTGCGTTTCTGTATTCTTTTCTCCATGGTTGCCGTTGGTAACCATCAGGAAGTCCTTTGCTCTGATTGTTGAACGAAGGCAGAATCTGAGTTGAGGCTCAGCTCTATTTATAAAGCAGAAGTTGTTTTCTGGTGTTTTTGCGTTTGGTTTTTACAAATCTGGATTTTCTTTGGTGTGAATCATTTTTGGTCACATGTAGAGTTTCAGTATTGATCCTACACAATGTTTTATGAATGAGACCCCCAGTCCTTGAAATAAACCGAAGGAGCTCATCAGACAGCTGCATGTTTTACCAAAATTAGCCTCTTTCATCGCTCACATTTTCACCCAAACAAGCCAAACCGAGGCTGAACCTGGTTTAGATGAAGTTCTGGCTTTGCACGCTTTCTCTGCTGCAGTCTGATGAATTCCTCATGTGAAACGGCTCGACGACTTCTGGCACTTTCAGCCTGACAACATCAAAAATGAGCAGAGAACTCAGATTTTTAGTCTGAAATATGATTCATTATACAAAATGAACCATTTTGCCTCATTACCTGGTTTTCTAAGTTTGTTTGTGCAATAATAAATACTTCAGGCTTTTACTCTCATTTAATGATCATAACAAAAATAAATCTATTTTGTAATCATAAAAACATTAGATGATACTTAAAAAGCAATTAACCTATTTAAAAAGTTTATACCAAACTGCCTTTGCAGTAAAACCTACATAAAAACAGAAGAGATTAGTTTTACAAACATATAATAAATTAATTATTATATAAATAATTGTTAAACTGTTAAATATGGTCAGAATTGCACAAAGCAGTTTTATTTTCTCAAAAATTAAAAAGAAATTGTGAGTTACTGGGATGAATTGGTCTGATGTAAGTTGAATTTGAAGCAGCTCTGCTGATTTCAGGAAACATTTTCCATTACTGGAAAAAAACAATCTTGACTTTGTTCCTGATGCTTTAAAAAAATAATTTAAATTCTAAAATGAAACATTGGAGTCGGTCAATATTTATATAAACTCTAAACAGAGTTTATATAATTAGATCTGAACTGGACCAGTTTACCTGGTAATCTGTCCTGAGATTATATTTGTTGTAATTTGGCCTCATTCAAATAAATCTACAGAGCAAATCTGAGATTACCAATCCCATTTAATCTCATGCTGTGATAAAAATACTGCAAAAATGTTTAAATGTAATTAGTTTGATCTTATTTTTAACACTATTGTAGAGCCAGAGTGAGAGGGATTGGTAATCTCAAATTAGCACTTTAACTGCAACTAAACTCATTTTTATTTAGATTATTCTGCATATTTTAAAAGCAAACCTTCTCCTCTGACAACTGAAAAACAAAGAGATTAGGAAAACATTTCTAAGACATTAAAATGTTTGAATTATTATTCATTCTTTCATAATTTCCCTTTTCTGGAATCAATAAGGTACATTTTACTATCCAATTATCCAATTATTAGTAATGAAACTGGTCTGTCTAATACCTTGAAGGCAGACTGGTATGAAAAACAAAACATGGAATAAATCCAGTTTATTCCCTTTGCAATGAAAAGTTAGTTATGAATAAAACTGTTTTATTAGAACTGTTCGTACTGTCCCATTATTTTTATTTTCAGTCATAAAAACAAGAAGAACACTGAACCGCCTCCAAAAAATAACACCTGTACCATCGACTTTCCATATGAACTACAGATTGACTGTTTCTTCCTTTCATTCCTCTCAGATTTTCTCAAATAAGACAGAAACTTTCCAGCAAGTCAAACAAACACGTCAGCAAAACTTGTTAGTATTAAAAAAGGATGTAATTCCTGTTATGAGCTGATAAAAGAGGCTTTTTCTGAGTCTGCATTGAAAAAAACTCTGACATTCAGTGAAGCAAAGCAAATGTCACCGGTGAAAGTGTTTCCCATCCTTCTCACCACAGATTTCTGTTTGCTCTGTACGTTTCTGCACAGCTTCGGCACTAATTACGGAAGAAAATATCAGTCACAGGCTGGAGAGAGAAATGTCCAGCAGGAAAGAAAATTAAACTGAGTGGAAGAACAAGAATTAGTCGAGGTGTGAGGGGAGCAGAAAGAAACCGAAATACCAGCTGGTAATAAAGTTCATTTATATGTCAGACTCAGAGCAAATCTTTAGTGTGAAAGATTTAAACATATTTTCCTTTTTCTTCAAAGCTTCTACAATTAATAACCAGGAACCTTTAAATGCTTTTTCTCTTTGAACTGGTTAAAAACTCCTAAAATGGACAGTGAGAACCACGTAGTGGAGGTGAAATATTGATGACCTTTCACTCCTCTGGAGTTATAAAATGTTAACTGCAGCTGCAGTGATTCTCTGGATTCAACGTTGGTCTGTGCTTCCGTGGAAAGAAGCAACCTGCAGAGCCGTAACGCGCCACATAAATCCAGTTTTATAGGATAATGAATAAAAAGCTTGACGAGGGTGAGAAACGACAGTTTTAAAAAGTGATTGTGTTAATTTATTACGCAAAAGAAAAATGCAATGGAAAAAAAGCACAAATGGAAAAGAGTTATGGTTAAAAGACGAAATGGGTCGTTTGTCTGACGACCCATTTCGTCAGATAAACGTCTCTGATGGACGTTAATTATCTCATAAAGAGAACAGTGTGCGAATTCAGACGAAATCCTCTCTCAATTTTTCCTAACTGCCAATTGGAAATGCATCGATCTGATACTAATATCTGATACTGAAACTGACAAAGATCCAGATCGGTTATCGGTGACAGTGTTTCTGATCTATTCACTGTAATGCTAGAGTGAAAATGAGCCCAAGACAGTGAATCTTTCTTTATTATTCATTTTACCTGGGATGTTCCACTCCTACTCGCTCTGACTGAACCAATCCAAGTTGTGTTGTTTTCATTCTAGTTGCGTATTAATCTGCTCTCTGCTGGTACAATGTTATCAAATTAATTTGTAATTCAGTACATTTATGTCTGTGTTTTAAAAAAAGAAACTTTTAAAGTCAATTCTGGTCTGTTTCTACTGTGTGGGATCAGTATTAGTTGATACTAAACCTCAGGTTTCTCTATCATTGCAGTCCAATTACTAGTGGTGTTCCACAGGGGTCAAAACTTGGTTCCATCCTTTTCTCAATTCTTACTGATAAAATAGGAAAATCTGCTGCAGATTATTTTATTCACCTCTATGCCGATGACGCAATCCTTCATTTAAGATAACTCTAGCTAACCATAATAAACAACCAACTAATTCTTTTAAATATAAATATTAATTGTTGTTTTATCATCTTTTCCATGTCAAAATGACAAGTTAATTTTTTAAATATATTTTTCATCTCATTGTATTGGAAACTACTTTTTCTACATAATTTCCACATGTATCATCAATACTACAGAACCAAAACTTCCTGGCTAGCTGACTAATGCTGGCTCTGATTGGCTGTTTCTGACCCAGCTGAGTATTTCTGCAGAACACAGGGAGGAGGCAGACGAGATCGATTATTTATCACAGATTATCTGTCTCATGTTGGGACATAGTGAAAGCTTCAATAGATGTCTGAAATCTTTTCTTGTTGTTGGAGTTACATGCTGCAGCTTTAAGCAGGTGTTCGGTGTGAGAGTTCACTGGAAACGGCGCTACGTCTGTGAAATATTACTACCAGGACCAGCGGTCCAACAGCGGGAGCAGAACCAGCGACTTTCACCTCCAGCTCGAAGACTTGAATTATCTTTCGGGATATTTCTTTAGCTTTCTGACCGTCATGCTAACCCCGGTGAGTGTTGGTAGCTGCGCTGCTTTACCTGCTACCTGGTCGCTCCGGATGTCTTTTTTTCCTGCATTGAGCCTCGATGCAGCCAAACTCTGTCAACTGTTTGTTTTTTAAATATCATATTAGATTTGTTGTGTTGATGCATTTTGACGAGGTAAGTTTTTGTCGCAACACAAACATCCCTGTTCACTCTGAGTTGAAATTTCTCACCACATTGACAGGATTTGTTGCTGCGCTTGCGCAGTGTGAAGGAAAGAGGAGATCAGCTGCACACGCAGGCTGCGAAGTGAGATACAGGTGATCGATTTAGGTGATCGGCAACAGGAGATGGTGATCAGCGATCACCGATCATGCACTTTATCACCGAAATCGGCCGATTATGATCGGTGGCCGATCGATCGGCACACCTCTACAAGTTTCACTGAGTAAACAAAGTGGAAAAGAATATAGTTGAGAGCAAATCAAAGAAATCGTTTTTACAGTAGAGTTGAGAAACTAGAATAATACAATTTCAAGAAGGACTGAAACCAAAGTATCAATCTGATACTTATATAAATTTGGGATTGATATTTGGAATTGATCTCCTCACGTTAACCAGTAATAAAAATAATATGGTGGTTGTTTTGAAAATAACAGCAAATTCCCTATGAAAGCAGATATTTTTTAGAATATGAAATGTTTCCTTTTTTCATTTCATGTAACATTTTCGTCTGTAATCAAGTTTTATTTAGCTGGACTCGGAACAATAACATCTCTGGGCATCGTAAAGTTGGAGACTCCTGGGAAACGACGATTCGCCGTCTTTTTTAAAACACATTGAAAATCTGCAGAGTAAGTTCAAATCATAAATCAGCTTTTTTAAACTCACCACTGCAGTTTGCATCGGGGTCTTAACTGGCCGTCCACCACAAAATCCACCGGTTTATGTTAATACACAAATCTCTCCCTTTTCTTGCAACTGTTGCACTTTTCTTTCTCTGCATACAACACTGAGTTTGTTCATCAGTTCTGCATCAGGCTGGTTTTTATTTCATTCTGACCGAAAATCCAAAAACTGGACGCCTTCATGTCCAAGACAGATTTTAGAGCTCAGGTCATCAGATGTTGCTGTCTCTGTTTTCTCTGGCTGCTACTTTGGTTTAAAAAACATTTGCATCAATGTGTGTTCATTTTGTTTTGATGCTTAAAGTGTCTAATTTGCATCATTTTAAATTAGGTTTTTGACGTCATAATTCGCTCTCCTTCTCCCACAAATGCTTTTAACCAGGCCACAGCCACAAATAAGACATATGTTGCTTTTTTGGCCGAGTTAATTAGACTTATAATAATTATAATTTCTCAGAACGAGGCACAAACAAACTTAGATGAACTGTTGAACTTTATGCAGCACATAGAATCGGTGGCGCATAAGAGCCATTTAGTTCGAGGAAAAGAACATTTTCAAACTCAAAAAGTTGAAAATTAGTGAGGAAAAAACGCAGAAATTTTTTTTCTGAATTTTTCTGGAATAAACAAGTAAATTTCTGAACTTGAAACGTTGAACATTTGTGAGAAAAAACTGAACAATTATTGGATATTTCTTGAGTTTCAGAAGTTAATGAATTTGCTAGAAAAAAAATCTGAGTATGAAAATTTGCAACAAAAATCTCAGAAATTAAAATTTCCATGTTTTTTTCTAGACATTTTTTGAAATTTCTGATATTTTTATGGTGGAAATATACTCCTCTTTTTTGTCTAAAATGATCCTAATACTCTGTACAGCAGAGTATTAGGATCTAATACATGTAAAAAATGTGAGTAAAAAAACTAAATGCAGTTGATTCAGTTGCTTTCAGATCCACCTTTAGCAGCGATAACTTGAAGTTTTGGACTTTATCTTTCCCTCTTTTTAACTTAAAGCTTTAAAACTGCAGGCCAAACTTTTGTGATTTAATGCATTGATAATGATAATACAGGTTTCATCTTAAAACATATTCAGAAGAGTTTTTCAAAGTATTCTGGCAGAAATGTTCTCCAACAAGAGCAACAATTCATAGTTTAGATTAAATGCGTTTTCTGAGTCTTTCATAACTGTAACAGAAGAATGACATAAATTAATTTCATGGCTCTTGGGTTGATTTTTGCCTTCCTAATGCAGCTGCATGCTGACCTGATTTAATGAACCGCTGGTCCCCAAAGGGACCCAGAACCGGTGGTTAAGCTCCATTAAAGTGCCATTAAAATGCAAGAAAACAGAAATAAACAACAGACATTTCTTTTTTCCAGGAGTTCATAAGAACTAAAGAAAATTTCCTCAAATTGAGAGCGAATCTGAGTGAAAGCAGTGTGGCTCCCTGCCGGCCCTCTGAGGCCCCTGAACTGCAGATCTGATACTTTGTGGCTCCCAACCTGGAAAAACCTCCAGCAGAAGACAAAAGAAATGCAGAGCAGAAGACAGAAATCAGCCAAAATGTTTCCTGACAACCTGCTGGTCACGGTCATCATGATTAAAGCGAAGCTCTGCACCATTTCACTCCCAGCTGCCCTCTGAAGATGTGGAGCTGAGGAGGTTTAAACGATCGCCCACTGATCAAGATCAACACGCAAACCTGAAGCTTTCCTCCAGCGTAGTCAACAGCCAAACATCCGCATGAAAAATCTGCAAATCTTCTAAAGAAGAAATCCATTAAGTGGCTCCAGAGCAGAAAAACTGGAATGAATTCCTGCATGTGACACATCGACCACAGCCTCACAATAAACCAGAGCAACTGAGTGGAAGACCCATAATCCTTGGCATCTGGGTTATCGTCTTGGCTCTCAGGACGGATTCTGCAAACCGCTGTGCGGCTGGCACACACTCTCCAGTTGCAGCCATGCTTCACGTCCAGCAGGCGGGGGGCGGGGGCCAGAAAGGGACCCCTAATGAGACTCTGGGGACGTGCAGAAAACTTTGCAGAAAGTGTCACACCCAAAAAAAAACAAAAAAAACCAGCCCACATAACAAGACACACCCACACATTTAATGACATTTGTTAATTTTCCACATTATTAACCCAAAATGTCAGAGCCTTCATGCACATGCTGCAGTGTTTATGACGAGGCTTACAGTAAGAGGAGGCACCCAAAGCAGAACCCCCACTCTGGAAAAAAGATCCGGAGTGGAAAAGTTTCAGCCTGAAAGCAGCTGATGTTTTCACGGGGAGTAGCGTGCCTGACAAACGCAGATCCAGGGGAGGAGGAGGCGCAGAGGCCTTGGCAGGAAGCGCTTCGCTGAGTGAGAGCTGCTATCTGCTAAACTAATGCTGAGAGTTCCTGAACTCCTGGCCTTTTGAACCAGAAAGATGCTCGATCTGGTGTCAAACGCTTCACACACTCACATCCACCAAGACTCGTTATCGTTACCACCAGCTGCGTTTCCGTTCACCTTCAAATGGCTGCAATTGGAACTACAGAAATAAATGTACTTAATGCAAACAGCACTTAAAAAGAAAACACATTTTCAATTAAAAGTTTAGAGGTGTTCTTTTTAGCTGTATCAGAATTAGCGTATTTTGCAAATCTGCAATGGGAACAATTTTTTCACATCAAGAGTCACATGATCAACAACCGGCTGTTGCTGCTGGCAGAGAGAAGATGACAGGACGTGGTTTGAGGATGATGGACGCATGTTTTTTATTGACTTATTGCATGAACAAACTTATTCACATGTGATTTTAATTGTGTTTCTTATTAAATGGAGATACAAAAATTGCGAAACAGCTTTTTTGGCATCAGTGGCGTATTGACAAAGATTTACGGACATTTGTAGCTGCGTTTCCTTTACAAATCTGTATAAATCTTCATCTGTATTCTGCTAGTGTTGAAAAAAATGCAATTTGGCAATTGTGGTTTTCCATTGAAAAAGAAAGAGGCGACAGGAAGTGCTTGGAGAATTATGGTCCAACTTGTTCTTCAAGGACTCATGAACAAACTTACTTACATGTGATTTTACCGGAACTTGTTACTTAATAGAATCACTGCAACTACAAGATTGATTGTTTTTTTTTACATTAGTGGAGTATTGACAAAGTGTGTGTGCAAAAAATTGTAGATATTCTGCTTTGTTTCTTTGGCCGCAATCAATCGGTTTATTTTGCAAAACTGCAATGGAAACAATTTTTTTTGCATGATTAACAACCTGATGTTGCTACTGGCAGAAACAACAAAGACGACGACAGGAAGTAGTTGGAGGATGACAGCGAAGAATGTTTTTTAATGACTTATCGTGTGAACAAATTTATTTTCTTATGATTTTGTGTTTCTAATTTAAACACAATTAAAGTAATAAGAAAATAAGCAAATAAAAACAATCTGTGGTTGATTGGTCACGCGATAAGTCATGCAGTTTTACATTTTGAAAATAAATTTGCTTCATGGAAACAAACAAATTTGGAAAAAAAACCTTTTGTTTTGGCGCTGGGATGAGGTGTTTTTCTGGCAGCATAAAATTGGTTTATTTAGCAAAACTGCAGTGGAAACTCTTCTTTTGCATGAGAAGTCACGTAATCAACAGCTGGTTGTTGCTACTGATGGAAAAAACAAAGAAGACATCAGGAATTTCCAATATAAACTGTTCATGTGAGGAGAAGAAAATCAACTTCACATCAGTTCAAAAGGCTAATTAATAGATTCATAAACACAAAACGAAGCACATTATTTCTATCATTTCAGTATATTTTAGTTTTGTAAGCTCACAATATAATTCCAGTTAGTTATAGATTTTTTTGCCATTAATTAATGCTTTTGTTTATTTCAGTTAGAGAAAATGTTTTCTCAGTTTCAGTTTTCGTCATTTTGTTAGTTAACTGTCACAACCTTGTTCCATGTCGCAGAGCCTCCAGATAGCAGCAGATGAAGGGTCGACATGGTAACGCTGTTGTTTGGCAACAGAAAGACTCTGTGTTAAATATCAGATAGCGGGAGGAGCTGCAACAGAACAAGTCGGGCCGATTCTGTTCAGTTTAAGGAAACGTGCAGCAGATCAACTGAAGTGGACGTTCAGTTGGGATTGAACTCCTGGATCCTGTGGGGAAACTTCCTCTTCCTCCCCCCAAAGGGAAACGATTCTCCTTGAGTTTGTCTTCTTGGTGTGTTGGACCAGATTGGCGGGAGCTCAGCAGGGCAGGAAGGAGTTTAGCTCCAAACGCAAACTTCCTTTAGACTAACGGGGCATTTCCACTGCAGGAACCAGGGGCCAAATATTTACCCCTTCACTGCAAACACAAAAGCATTTTTGGTCTAGCTTCTAGTGCAAATATTTGTGCACTTAAAATAAAACAAAACTGACTTACAAATAATGTTTGACCAAGATATAGAAGCTAATTTTAAATAAATAATTCTTAAATATTGAATAAAAAAAGTACAAGTTCAATTTGCAGATTATTTCACATATTTTTTCTTTTGTAATAAGTGAAATAATCTGCCAGTGGAACTAGTTATATGCATAAAACCGTATTAACTCACCATTTTACTTTTGCCACAGATTCTTTTATAGAATCTGTTTCCATTATAAATGAGTGCAAATCCTTGTCAGTATTCCACTAAAAGAAAACACATTTTTTGTTTCCATCAAATAAACTCAATTAAAATACGTTTGTTCACGCGATAAGTCATTAAAAAGCACAAACACCATCATCCTCCAACTGCTTCCTGTCGTCTTCTTCACGGTTTCTGCCAGTGGCGACATCCGGTTGTTGATCATTGACTCGCTTGATGTGAAAAAATGTTTCCGCTGCAGTTTTGCAAAATAAAGCAAATACGATTCTGGAAAAAGAAGTTACTCATCCTAGCAGCAAAACGTTTCATTGAACTTTCCGCATTTCCATCCTAATTTATGTTTGTGGTTCCGATTGGATCTACTTGGCTGGTTCGGCTGGAGCTGCAGGTAACGAGTCCAAGTGGATGAGAGTTTGTGAAAAATTCAACCAAACAGTCAAAAAAATTGTTTCTCATCTTAGAGCCAAAATTTTTGATTGGATAACGATTGTTGTTTTTTTCCAAATTCATGTGTTTCTCTTAAGAAAAATTATTTTCCAACTGTCAGATTAGGCTATAGATGGTCAATGTAAACGCAGATACTGTTGAAGATTTTATTCTTCCTAACTCTGCTCTACAAAGACACACAATAAGGATGTTAAAAAAACTTTTAAAATCTTCTTGATTTAGAGCAAAAATAACAACTTTTATCAGCAACAGTTTCCCAACCAGAGAGTTTGGGGGCCAGAAATCAGTGAGTTGGCTTCGCTCTGACTTCTTTAACTCTCGCTCTGATTATCAGGATGGACAGATAACATCGTGCCGACCGGCCCTCTCTCCAAGCAAACAAACCGATCTCTGAGGCCCAATAATGCAACACGGGTTAAAAGCAAGCGAGTGGATTTATAACGAGGCTTTTTACGGCTCTCTCTGGGGACTTTGATGAGAAAACAACAAACCAATCTTTGTTTTTTCACTCATTAAGTGTTGGGTTTTTGCAGATGTGTGATGTGATGTGGTTTACTCTGATACTCTGTTGTTTTCTCTCCATCTGGGCCTCTTCTCCCCCTCTGACACGTTTCAGCCTGCGGCTCTGTCGCGGCGCAAACAGCTGCCTGGTCCTCCGCTCTGCAGAAACCGCAGGCTGGATGGCTGCGGCTCCGCTGCTCAGAGCGCCACAGAAACCCAGAGCGAGATAAATCTCACCGAGCCGCTCACCTTCAGCGCGAGCCGGCCGCTTCAGAAACCCAAACTCCGGCGAGCGAGATGGTGGAAAACCCAAAATGGAGGCCTTGGCTGAGGTTTGAGAGGGACATGACCATACAGTGCTGTAATTATATGTGCTCTAATGCTCTGTGGATCACGCTGGCACGAGGATGCACGGAGTTCTTGTAAAATAAAAACACAAGCTGTCCACAAACTGTGACCAAAAACACAGCTTTGCTTTGTGCTGCAGACTCACAGAGCAGGAACGGAGCAGAGCGGCTCAGATGTTACGGGCCAGCTGCTTGTAAGACAGATTAACGTGTGGGTCAGGGTTCACCACATCAGCAGGTTCATCAAAAAATCACTGATATAAACCAGCAACCACCAACAGAGTTAGTTTTTACTGCGTTCAGACACGGAAATGTCATTTATTTACCGATAAAAGCAAAGAACGGAGCCAGATTCAGCTCTTCTTTGGAAACTGGATAAATGTCTAGTCATCCAACATTCAGTTACAGGACCAGACCTGTACAAACCTCTCACACCAAAATGTCTGCGATCCACATATAGACCCCATGAGTCTGAACAGGAAGTGATCCGTCGCCATCTTGGTAGGCAAAGCATGGCTGAACTATGGCCTCAACCTTTTCACCGAACTGCAACAGAAAGATACAGAAACAAAATGGCTGCTGCCGGGATCGACCCGTATGAGACGGAGAACAGAACCATGTCAGACGATGTGAACAAACTGCCTCTGATCTCAGACTACGACTTATTTCACTACTTAGTGAACACAAAGAGCGTTTACAGCATGGAGGAGCTTCAGGCCTGTTTCAGCGTTTAAACGGATTTATAAAACTCTTCCTGTGAATAACAAGGTTCTGCTGACTGGCAGAGTAACTACATGCAGTAACAAACATGCAGGCTACATGTCTGTCTCAGCTGAAAGATAGAAGCTACGTCACATGAGAGAATATCTAACCTCCCTTTAACATTTTGACTTTTTTTTTAGAGGTTTTTCATGTTTTATCCAAAAAGAGTTTAAATGATGAGACACAAACTGAACTTTAATCAAAAGAAGAGACTCTGGATCTTCTGCTTTCAGTATTTGTGTGACAGGAGTTTTATTTTTAGCCAGATCTCCGTCTCCAGCAGGTTATTTGACTCTGTGGAAGTTTGTCGCTGATCCTCTCAGCCATTGTTCCAGCAGGGATCTGTTGATTCAGACTCAAACTTCTTCCACATCTTTTCCTGCTACTGAAACTCAGGAAACCCTCCAAGCGCCGGCGATGAGTGTGGTCTGATCAGGCAGAACATTATGACCACTGAAAGCTGCTCCGTAAATAAAAACTCACAGGTTGTTTACACATCTGGAGTTTGCACATGAAAACCAGTAAGAAAAAAGTGTAAAAATCATGAAATACGTCATTTACATGTGTTTAAATGAGCGTATGTGAATTCATTTTTGGTTGGCAGTCTTTGTAGTCTTTGTTTAAACTGACAGCCTTTATAAATAAGACTGCTGTCTTCAGGCTGTTTGCATTAACAGGCAGAAACTAAATGAAGAATCAACAGAAGTGGCTTCACAAACTCTTAAAAAGAAGGTTGTTTTATGGCAGCCGAGTCAAAATAAGCATCAAAGAACGACGCGAAGAAACTTAAATGCACTAATTTACAGTTAATTGCTCGTCTTTTCATCTAATCAGATGAATTTTTTAGAGTTCACTGGAGGCTCTTTGTGTTTTTACGGCTTCTTTTGAAAAGCTCTGAGGGCTTTTGACCTCCAGGCCCTTTCTGTAAAAGTTTGTAAATCTACAAATGAATTAAAGTTGTGTGGCAGGAGGCCTGTGTGAGACGCAGCAGCCCATTTTATTGGTTTTCAGTGGCTGTTCTTCCCACTGCTTTCTGAAATAAGACTGAAATAATTTACTTACACACTGATATTAAACAAAGAGAGATGCATTAATGATCAAAGAAAATCCAGTTTCAAAGAAAATGAAGATAAAGATTGTTCTCTGAAGTTTGAAAAGACAAAGGTTTTTGGGTTGGTGTGTAATTAAACTTCACTGCAGGGTTGAGAGAAAGTGGCTGCAGCTGCACTTTGACATATTTTACATACATAACTTTTATTTTTTATCTCAAATGTTTCATGTGCAAAGATCAGTTTTTAATATGTGGGAAATAAATTTAATCACAGCATAACCAGATGTAAACTGAGTAAAACACAAATTAAATGAAAGTTTACCGGAGACAATGAAACGCTTCTTTTCCTGCGCAATTTCTTATGGATAAAATTTTAAGTTAAAGGGACAGGTCGCATTTTTTAATGGGAGTTTATGAACAGTAAATATTTTACCAATGACTGATATTTCTCTTTAAATCTATACTTAGTCGAAACAAAGGTAAAATATGAGTTTTTATAGAGAATATCTAAACAGTTCTCAAGAAACTGCAACTTGGAAGCTTAAATACCTCTTGATACTTTATTGGCTGTGTATTAATTTACATTAAGCATTTTTAGAGGCCTCAAGTAACTTCCAAATATATCAGGCATCCAATGTTACACTAAATGGAAGCGTTGGGTTTTAACTGGATCTTCTTCACCGGAATAAACCAACATAAAACAGACTTTAAAGACAACTACCTCTGTGTTGAAGGCTTTTTTAGACATCAACATACCTAAAAATAATCCATGTTTCCTGCTGACTGACCTGAGGAGAGCAGTTTCTGATCGCTTGTTTGATTCGTTGGTTTTATGAGAGGAAACAGGCGATCAGAGTCTATGAGGAAACGCTGAACCTGCAGGGACTGAAAAACCGTCCAACCATCACAAAAACCCAGCGTCACACATCCTCATAAACACAGATGTGAACATGCAACGCTTTCCTGCTGAGCGCAGCTCCACATATATGTTGACTTTGCCATAAATGTCCGCTGTGGCCTTTGTTTGGGACGAAGAGGTTTGAATCTACGGCTGAACATTTTTATCGGCTGCGTCTCTCTGGGGGGGTCGGCGTTGACTGACAACATTACGCTGATCTCCCTGAAGGTCTGCGGGAAGCGCCATGTTTCACTGTGACTCAAGGCGCTTGATAACATTCCTGCGCCTCGACTCCAACATAAATCTCTGGGTGGTTGCTGTACGAAGGAGGAGGTAATTTACAGTAACGGTCTCGAACTTCGCCACATCTGCTTCAGATTAAGACGACACCTCAGTGGCGGCTGGATGGCAGCTTTTTCTGCTGCTTCTATTGGGGCTGAAACTGTCGCAGAATCGTTTTCTGGTTGTTTTCCTCTGTTTGCGGCTAACATGGAGGTCGTGTTGCACATGTGACACCTGAAAGATTTACCAAACTAACGTGTTTCCTGCTTCAGGGAGGCGACGCACCCTACACCCTGACGCCGCCGCAGGGCGAGAAGAGAGAACTAAAGATCCTAAATGAACTGCAGCTGCTCAGAAATCAGTTCAGATGCTTTTATCAGCCAATAGCTGCGTCAACATCACAAATATACACAAAACTTTAACAAAAAATAGCCAACACATTAAGTAAGAAAGACTTTTAAAGTCATGTGAATAAGCTTGTTCATGCCACAAATCTAGTTTCTGCCTTCATCGCCGCCAGTTAAAGGGTTAAAAACACGCCACCCCGTTTTCTTTCTACTACTTCCTGTTTTCTTCCTGGTTTCTGCCAGTAGTAACATCCTGTTGTTGATCACTGGATTTGTGTGATGCATAAAAAGTGTTTACATTGCATTTTGGGAAATACACTATTTTAGATACGAACAAAGGAATCTCAAAAATAAATTTGCTAATTGGAAACGCAAACATTTTGAAAAAACGTACGTTTTTAGATTAAACGTTTCGGCTCTAGGATGAGGCGGTTTCTGGGCCGGGTCATAATTAGCGTATTTTGCAAACCTGAAATGGAAAGACTTTTATAGCCTCACATTAAGTCATGTGATCAACAACCAGATGTTGCCGCTGGCGCAAACCAGAGAGGAGAAGATGACATGAAGCAGTTGGAGGACGATTGTGCGCCATATTTTTAACGACTTATCATGTGAACAAACTTATTTGTGTGATTTTTCATGCATTTCTTATTCAATGGAAACACGACAATTTCGAAAAACTCCAGGTTTTGCGATACGATGAAGCATTTATTTACTTTTTTTTTTTTTTTTTTTGCTGCTGTATCGGATAAAAGTAGTATGTTTGCAAAACTGCAATAGAAACACGTTTTCTTGCATCACACGAGTCACATGATCAACAACCGGATGTTACTACTGCCGGAAACCATGAAGAAGACAACAGGAAGGAGCAGGAGGATGATGGCGCAGCATGTTTTTAATGACTTACCCCATAAACAAACTGATTCACGTGACATTTTAATTGTTTAATTGCGTTTTTATTTAATGGAAACAACGCAATTGTGAATTTATGGGATTTTTTTTGGCATTAGTAGAATATTGACTGACATTTGCGCACATTTGTAATAAAAACGCAGATTTAGTAACTGCATTTCTATTACAAATGTGCTCAAATTTTAGTTGAATGCAGAATATCAACAAAGTTTTGCAAACATTTGCAGGTTCTCCTCCAGAATCTGCAGTAGTACATTCCTAAAACTTCAACACTATTGATTTACAGACCAAACTCTTCTGGCCCGGTTTGTGCTGCCTTTCTGGAAGACGAAGTTAAAACCTGAAACGTATTAAGGTGATCACTTTAGAGCTTTTTCCTCCACTTATTAACTCCCCCCGGTCCAGATGGGCCCCATTCTGCAGCATCTGGACGTTAAAGCTTTATTTTCTTCTCTCCAAAACTTGAGCCACGTGTGCAGCCTGAAGGTGAACCTTTAGAGACGTTCCTCCCTTTTTTTATGCTGTTTTTCTGGACTGAACCCATTCCAGCCCCCACCAGGCGGGGGGGATTTCAGTCGTCTGTTTTTGCTGCCTCGTGGCAAACGGAGAAGCTTTACTGAAGACAAATCTCTGGAGACGTTTTTGTTTGGCACCTGAGTATCTGTCCAGCACCACAGGAAGCTGAGGAAGGATCCAGGACATCCTGGGCAAACAGCAGCATGTGGGGGAGGGGCAACAATGCCGGTCTACACGTGTGGGCACAATCGGATCAACCTAACTGTGCTAACTCACAACTTTTTCTTTTTTTGGCTGTTCAAAGGCAAACAGAAGCAGCGAGAGGCGCAGCAGGTTTCTAAGAGCTGCTGCAAAGTATTTATTATTTCAGTAGTGAAGCAGTTTTGTTGTTAGCAGAGTTAATAAACTTCCTGCAGGCGAGTTTAGTCTTTAAAGAAAAACCTCATCTGCTCATTACTTTATTACTCACCTCAGACAAAGTATTCACATTTATCAGAGTAAAGACATAAATTTTAATGCAAGTTATTCGGATTTTATCAGACAGATCAACAAAAGCAGAGAGTAACTGCAAAGTGGATGTAAATAATGCATTTATGGAGCTACATTTGGGCCATAAAGTTCCCTTCAAAAAAGAAATGAAACTGAAAAAAAAAAACTGCAAACTGAATCTAAAAAGTAATTTTGAACATTTTTATCTGTCTTAATAAAATAATTTTTTAGTTTAATTTTTTTTCTTTTGAACAAATGTTAAAGCCCCAACTTATCTCCATATGCTTTGCTTTCTTTTCTTATTTTCAACGTACTGCGGCTGAAACAATTAATCAGATAAATCAATTATTAAAAGAATCATCAACTAATGTAGTAATTGATTAATCTTTAGCTGGAGTATAAAGTCAATTTACTGAAGAAACAACATAGTTCAAGCAATAATTGAGCTAAAACTGCTGTATGTTTGCACATTTTGCATTTAAAATCAAAACATCTTTCTAAATATATTTTAGCTAAACTTCTCATTAGCTTAGTTTTAGTTGCAACAGGTTCAAATTCATTGCTAAATTTCTGCATTTTTAGACAATAAAATGTTTTGTTTCCTTCATAAAAAAATACTTTTTGCATCTTTTAATGTATCTCTAATGTTGTATAAAAATATCTTAATGTGATATGAAAAATCTGTAGAATGTGCCAATGTTTTATTCAGTTGAATTACTCAATTCAGTTTCAGAAAAATCACTATTATGCTGCTTTGTTTCACATAGAGCTGGACAATAAATCAATAAAAATATATAACGCTAACGGGACATGATCAATATTAACAGATAACACATCTGATATTAACTGAACTCTGATCCAGAACCGCACAGCATCCTGGGAGATGTAGGCAGAGGAAAGATTTAGCCGCTCAGCTTCAATCTGCCCACAAGTTCGGTGGCATCAACTCACTCACGTTTTGGTTGCCTAGCAACAAGCTGCTGAGTAGCTTGCGCAGCATCAGTTTAAGGTTTTGTTGTCGTTTCTCACAACTGGTTAAAAATAAAAAATGATGTGAGCGATACTTCAGGTATTTAAAACAAAAACTAATCAATAATTACCAGTATCGACTGGTATAAAATGTTTAGCCCTCATTTCGTAGTTTCTGGTTTGAAACATGACAAAATGTTAAAAAACAAACATTTAAGAGGTTTGATTTTTGTGTGTCCATCTTGTCTCAAACTGAATCGGATCGGCGCTGCAGAGCTCAAACTGAACGATAGGAAGCCAGAAGAAAACATCTTGCATGTTCATCCACTGCTGCATCTCCAGTTATTTACTCTGACTTGTACAGAGACGATCCCTGGATGAAACCATCGGACCTACAGCGACTCCCTTCCCCCTTTTCTGTCCCTCTCTGCTCCAGTGTCTCTAATAACTCCCTTTCTTCCTGGCAGAACTCGTGTTCTTTTGAATAATGTGCCTGCTGACAAACTGTGACAATCTTTCAACGTGGCTTAAGTTTGTCTTTCTGAAGTGGCCTGGAAAACGAAGCAGTAAGAAACGGAGGAAAATAAGTAATAAAAAGCGAGACGGACGCTGTGAGTTTAAAACAGCTGGTGGAGTGGATGGAGGGAAACATCGAGCCTCCTGGTGTCCATGCGGTGCCAAGCATGACATCAGGGCCGTTTGTTTTTCACGTGCTGAACACCGACAGGCTCTTACTTAATCTCCACACTGACAAACTTTGATTTTACGAGCAACGAAAACAAACACGACCCTGGTCGGTTCCCCCTGGTTCCAGCCGCCCTGGGCGCGCTGCCGGGTTGAGTCTTGACAACAGTGTCTCCAGTGTGGCTCCGCCCACCAACCGCCAGCATCAGGAAGGACCCTCGCCACAGAACAAGAGGCCTGCGGTCGGCCCGCCGGCCCATTGGCTGCCTCCACAAACCCCCCGACCCCTCGCGTTTTTATGATCCAGGCCCAAAAGAAACTCCAGCCGGAGCCCAACAATGGCTGCAGTCCAATCTGCTCCAAATTATTTGCACGGCTGCAGAACATATGGAGGCTTATATAAGCCTGTGGTAGGAATATTCACCAGCGTCACCTTCTTCTGGATCCCCACAGCCTTTTGTTATTCTCAACTGGGCTATTTTTACTTCTAAAGGGAACGTTTACGAAGACAATAAGCTTCTTCGTTTACATCCTCGTGACTCTTAGTGCAGCACGGAGACAGAGAGGCTGCTGGGAAACGTTGCAACATATAAACACAAGGAGGTTTGAGTCCACTGATCTTTGATGTGAAAACACAAGAATCAGAGAAAAACACTGCTCTACATATTTATTAACTTAAATCAGAGGACTGATTTAAGTTATTGAATATTAATAAAGTGCCAAACGTTGGAGAAGATTTGGTCCATATCATATTTTCGGAAGATGATTTCAGTAGTTTACCAAAATAAAGTCAATCTGATATAATTGCACAATTTGAAATTCAAAAACAAATTTGGAAACACAGCAATTAAAAAAAAAAACTGCTTTATTGATCCAACGTTTTGGAGCGAGTACATGGTTTTCAGCCTCTATTGAAATTGGGTTTTGTTGTAAAACTGCAATGATAAAACTTTTTTTGCATCACTTGTTTGTGGCAGGAAGTGGTAGGACAATGATGATGTCACGTGTTTTAGTGACGCAACGCATGAACAATTTATTCATGTAATTTTAATCGTGTTTCCTATTTAACAGAAGCCCTGCATTTGGGAATTTTTTTTATTTTTTTTAGACATTAGCGCAATATTGACAAAGTTCTGAAAGGTGAATTGAATCCAACGATATTTCATGTGAAAATACAAACATCCTGAATCAGAGAAAAATAAACTGCCTGTCATATTTAATAATTAAACTTTTTAAAGTGTCAAATGGAGATTTGGACAATATCTTATTTTTGTTAAATTATTGGTTTGTTTTGTTTTATTTTTAATGTTAATGCACCAAAGCAGCAAAGTAAATCTAAATCTGGTGTAACTGTTCAACATCTGACAATTTGAGAATAAATCTGCTTAATGGAAACACGGATTAAAAAAAAGTTTTTGAAAAAAAGTTTTGATTATGATGAGATGTTTTTTTGTCAGTATCAAAATGTATTTATTTCACAAAACTGCAATGGAAACACTTTTTTCTCACATCACACAAGTCACATGATAAACAATCAGAGGTTAACTACTGGCGAAAGTCATGAAGAAGAAGAAGACAGGAAGTAGAGGAGGATGGAGGAGTGGTTTTTTAGAAACTTATCCTGTGAACAAACTTATTTAAGTGTTATTTTAACTATATTTCTTATTTAATGGAAACGCCGCAATTGCAAACTTGTTTTTTTATATATATTAACAAAGTTTTGTACACATTTCTAATGGAAACGCACCATCAAACCAAACATGAGGAAACTCGAGATTTCCATGTTTCAATTAAGCAAATGTATCTTCCAGATCTCAAATTTCGTACTTATGCGGCCAACTGATGGCTAACGTCCAGGCTACGGCCGGGTCGGTTCTGTCTGTGGCAGCAGAAACTCTTCCCAACCCTCAGCGACTCGGAGCTACGCAGAGCTGACGTGGCTGATGGCGTGAATGTGTTTGGGTTGCAGAGTTCAGGTAAATCAATCATCCGCTACCTGCGGTCGGCTGGTTCGCCCAAACAGAGACGTCAGGCTGTGGTGTCGGAGCGTGTCACCGTAGAAACCGTAGAAAGTCCAGAAGGATCAAATTCGCCTGAAAGACTCCAGCCTCCGCTCTGCTTTCTGAAATCCCGTTGTGTCTCTGGCCAGATTCATCTGGTACCAGAACATATCCAGGCCCCCGCCTGAAACCGAGCTCTGCTCTGGACAAACACACGCTGGCAAACCAGATCTCCAGCTGTCGGACACGACTTGTAACGTTTCTGACCTCTGAAACATTACCGATCTCCGCTAATGAGGATCCCATATGAGAACTCTGAAGGCAAACAAAGCTCACTTCAGCTCAACAAATGGAGAACAATGGCAAACACAAAGGCTTTGAGGAAGAATTCAAATAGAAAGAGGACATTTCCCAGAGATCTTTAGGTGTCTGTACTACAACGGAGCATTAGGGTCACTGTAGATAGAAGAAAAAAGTAGCCAAAAAATCTGAGATTTTCTAGGAAAAACAAGGACATTTCTGAGTTTGAAAAGTCGCAAATTTGCTAGATTAATCTCAGAAATTCTCGGGAAAAAACATGGAAACTTTGTCGTTTGAAAAGTCACTAAATAGAAAATAATCAGAAATATTTCTTAGGAAAAAATAACAAAACGTCTGACTTTCAAAATTCAAAATCTGATAGAAATTTTGCAAGTATTTTCTAGAATTTATGGGAAAAACAAGGAAATGTTTGAGTTTGAAATGTAGATTTTCCAGAAAAACAAACTCAAAAATTTAAATTAATCTCAGAAATTTTCTAGAAAAATAAACAAATTTCTGAGTTTTAGAAGTTGCACTTTTTATATAGCAAAACTTGGAATTTAGGAGTTTCAAATGTCAAAAATGTTCAACTTTTGAGACAAAAATGATCAAGAAAAACTCGATCATTTTTGACTTCTGAATCTCAGAAATAATAAAAAAAAGAAATTAAAATTTCATGGGGGGGTTTTGTTGCAAATTTGCTACTTTGGAAACCCAGAGATTTCCACGTTCTTTTCATTGAAATTTTCTCAGGTTGACCCTGATTGGCTGATGTTCAGGTTAGAGGTCAGGTCGGATCCAGACAGAAGCTAACCGTCGATTTTCAGCAGATGTCGTCACCAAGTGCTGAAGCTTTCCTAATCACAAAGCTTCTCATTCCCAGACAGAAGTGCAACAAAGCTAAATTTGCTGTGATTTATTGTCATTTTTATGGCTCCAGTGTGAAAAAGAAACGATTTTTTTCTTGCCAAAACAGTGCGCTTCAATGCTCGCAAAGTTAATCATTCTGAAACTCTAAATCTACCCATTAATCCGTCAGCCTGTCAACACAAACTACAAACAACTGTTCACAGTGGTTTAGCTTTCACTTGGTGCTAAAACTGTCCATTAACATCACGTTTTCTAAAGTTCTGGACTAAAACATGTCAGAATAATCCCGTAACCAAGTCCAAATGGAGCGCACTAGAGAGAAGTTACTTTTGTCTCCAAGGATGCAGAAACCGCTCGAGTTTTCTTCTGCTTAACTTCTCTGACAGCTCATGACGTCACCGTCACACGGCCGCCACGTTTCACGAGCCCGGCTCGCTCCAGAACCTGGACCCAGTCGGAGCGGCTTAATGAAAAGCAAACGGGGGCGGAGGAGAGGCGGAGGAAGCGGCGGACCCACTCCCAGCCACTTCCTCTGCAATTAATCGATGGAGGAGACTTGGCAGAAGAGGACCGCGTGAATGAGTCACCGTCGGATCTGGAGAGGCTTTCAAAGCGGCAGAGAAACATAAAAAGGGAAAGGCAGGAAATCACAGAACACAATGAGAAAAGTTGAGACAGACAGACAGACAAAAATACAGAAACATTTACTGCGGAGGTCCAAATAAAGCAGGTAGATCACAGGATTTACAGCACCAACCTTCTGTTTAAAGGATAAATCAAGAGGTAATTAAAGAGAAACTAAATGGAAGGAAAATAAAATGTAACATTTAAAGAGGCAGTGTTATGTAAGATGAACTTTTTTAGCTTTTCATCATGTTGAAATGTTATTCCTTCATCAAAACCCTACCAATATGGAGTGCTGCCTTGATTCTTAATGGATGTGTGAGAATTATTTAATCTCCATGGCAACCATTGAGATGAGCAAAACGCCTGGGTGGACTTAGCCCCGCCTTAGAGGCACAGCTCCTCCTCACAGTTGCAGTTTCCAAGCTTCGAGCTTCCACTCAGCTCCTTCAGACTAGCCAGCAGCAATTAGCAAACACCTGGAGGAGCTGCAGATCTGCTGAGCTCATCCACTTTTCAGAGCAACGCTGGTAAAAATGTTGTTAAAGGGTCAATAGAGGAGTCATGTTGACTTCCTGAAGGCAGAGTTTCAGAAAGAGCTGGAGTTTCTTAAAAACATACATTTATACTAGAATTTGTTTTTAATAACAGAAATTAAACTGATTGTTCTTATATGTACTTATTACTCCCCCTTTAACTAAAACATTTTTGGCATTTTGACTTTATTTAGTTTTTTTTTTTATAATTTTTTTCTCCGAAGAGTTTTTTGCGGCACTGGTGGCTCGCATTTTCCGCGACGGTGGGCTGGCGGGGGGGGGGAGGCGTGCGGCAAGGGTCGCCGGGACCGGGAGTCAAGCCCGCGACGTCCGCGTCGAGGACTGGGGCCTCCAAGCGTGGGGCATGCTAAACCCCTGCGCCACCACAGCACGCCCCTTGACTTTATTTTCTACTTACTGAGATACCCCTAAATCAGGGGTGGGCCCTCCAGGCCTCGAGTGCCGGTCTCCTGCAACTTTTAGATGTATCTCTACTTCAACACACCTGAGTCAAATAATGAGGTCATTAGCAGGACTCTGGAGAACCTGACTGCACTTGGGAGGTGATTCAGCTGTTGGATTCAGGTGTGTTGGACCAGGGAGACTTATAAGAGTTGCAGGACACCGGCCCTCCAGGACCAGGAGTGCTCACCCCTGCCCCAAATTAATCCACTCAAGTTGCACAACTGTAAACACATAGGAGATGCAACACTGCGCAGTCTGGACATATGACTTATATGAAGAAACAAGGTGGTGGCAGCATCATGCAGTGGGGATTGTTTTCCTCAGACTGAAACTGAGCTGTTTTGTGAAGAACAAAGAGAAGAATGAACATAAAAAAAACACTTGCAGCTGTATTTGCAAATTCAGAGGAAGTTCTGTAAATTATGACTCAGAGGTTTGAAAACAAAATCACACCACACTTTTCAGATTGTTATCGCTAAATATGATCTGTATCATTTCCCCATGGTGGTCTGTCACTGAGAATGGCACATGCTGATGTTTGTTAATAAAATTTTAATCAAATCAAGCAGTAGTACTTTAAAGACTCTTAAGTAAAGTAAGTACACTAAGGGAAATACTTTACAGTAATGAAAACATCCAGCCTGTCTGTGAGTCATGAGAAAATATATTGGATCATTTTCATGTTTCAAGATGAGTGATTTTAATCCACTATTCTTCATTTTACTTCTGTCTGCTGAGGAAAATGAATTATTGCCAACAAAGGAAACTACAGTGGATAAAAAAACAACTTATTATCTTAACTTTTATAAAATTCTCCCAAAATATTGTGACAAACATTACAGTCCCAAAGGTGGGCTTTAAACGGTGGGTTTAAAGCCCACCTTTGATAGACTTTAAACACATTTTAATCCAAATTATTTTGGTTTTCTTTTAAATAAATCAAGGCAAAAATGTTCCACTTCTGGGCTGTGACTCATGTTTTGTTGCTGCAGCGTTAAGATTTGCACCTTGAACCCGCCAATAGGGGGCAGCTGAATTCACTTTGTTTACATACAGCACCAAATCACATCAGTGTAAATGAAGCCACAGCCTAGTCCACCCCAAGCCAACAGGGGGCGCTGCAGAATTACATATTTATTAAAGCTGTCACCATGTTGTGACAGTTTATGAGATGATCTGTGAAAAGATTGATTTCCTCCAAGTCCTGAGTTCTAATGCCGTCTGAAGCAATGCATCAAAAACAACCAATCAGAGGCAGGAGGCGGGTCTTAGTGCTGTCAATCAACTTCAGGTAGTCACTACTAAATTTGCTAATGGCTGAGAAACAGCTTACAATTACATGAAAACTGTTTATCCGCCATTATCAGTGGCTCTGCTAACTAGCCTTAGCATTCATAACAAGGTACGCTAACTCCAGCATAGCACACAGTGCTAAGACCCGCCTCCTGACTCTGATTGGTTGTTTCTAGTAAGGACTGGGAAACAGCAAAGGAATTCATTTTTTTTCACAGATTATCTGTCTCATAAGAATAATGTAGCTGTAAATTAAATATATTACTATTTTCTTATTAAAACATCAAATTCAGGATTTTTCAAAACAATTCCAGTTAACTTAAGTAGAAAATGGGCCCCAAATCCAGATCTGCTCAGGGCCCCAAAAACTCTTCAGCAGGCTCTGGCTCTGAACCAACTCAGTCTGAACTCAATTCAATTCATCCAAGTCCGGACCAAAGATCAAATAATCACATTCAAAACCGAATCAAATATTCAATTTAAACAGTTTTAGAAACAACAGTCAATCCAAACATCCAGGAAGTCCAGCACATTGCATGAAGTCAATAAAAAATGAAAAAGTAAAGTGCAAAGAATCCCACTTTAAACAAGCACTTAACCAGATTTAAACTCATCACTTGGCCAAAAAGCAGCTGGAAAACTTTTATCACCGCCGGATCATTTAATGGGATCAAACTCTGTTTCTCGGAGTTTAATCTAAAGAGCCAAACTTCTTTAAACCCCTTTCTCAGTTTTAAGGCAATTAATTACATCAAGACAACAGCTGGACAGGATAACCTATAACGACCGTGCATAAAGACAAAACCCGTAAATTACAATAATAACTTGTAACTAACTTTAAAGTTTCAGATTAAACTAATCCATTTCGGTGTGAAGGCATTTTATTTTAGGGTTTTCCTGCTGTAGTTGGTTATTTAACTACCGAAATAAAAACTGCCAGCGCATCACGTTTCTTCAGCTCAGCAAGTTTCCAGTTTTTATTTCCCATCATTTCTGCTGCAGTAAAGCAGCCAAAGTTGACCTCATGCTGGACAATAAAAACAACACATTTCAGCTTCACTTCGCTTTTAAACATCTCATTTACTCACCTAAAGTCGGCCAACAGAGGAGCTCAGTTCATCACCGAACCGAGGAAAAAACGGTTCGGTTCCGGTTCTAACGAATCTCGGTGTCAAAGAAGCTGCGAGTCCGAGTAAACATTAAGAAGTGAAAAGAAATAGAGCCGAGCATCAACCGGGGGAGGAACTGAGGGAGAGCCAGAGAGAGAGGAGGAGGAGGAGGAGGAAGAGGAGGCGGAGGAGGAGGAAGAGGAGGAGGAGGAAGAGGAAGAGGAGGAGGAGGAAGAGCAGGAGGAGGCGGAGGATGAAGAGGAGGAGGAGCAGGAGGAGGAGCAGGAGGAGGAGGAAGAGGAGGAGGAAGAGGAGGAGGAGGAAGAGGAGGAGGAGGAAGAGCAGGAGGAGGAGGAGGAGGAGCAGGAGGAAGAGGAGGAGGAGGAGGAGGAGGACGAGGAGGAGGAAGAGGAGGAGGAGGAAGATAAGGAGGACGAGGAGTAGGAGGAAGTGAAGGAGGAGG